>JAMPIV010014332.1:0-57265 GCA_024509875.1 Oreohelix idahoensis
TAGATAAAAACAATTATATGTTTATCATCTGTCCAAGATACTTAGAGGTGATGCTTTGACTTTGTTGGGTATGGTAGATGTGCCTGACAAGAACAACTATGAGGTTGTCAGGGCGGCATTGTTAAAGAAGTACCAACTTAACGAAGACGGATATCGTCTTAAATTTAAAAACATGTTACCAGAAACTGGAGTTGAATTCTCAGAATTCATCTCAGGCATACGTCTTACTTTTTTACGATGGGTTGAGCTTTCTAAGACAGAAAGTACATTTGAAGCCCTCATGGACTTACTTCTTAGAGACAAGGTTATGTCTTCTGTTAATGAAGCTTTTCTTTCTTTTCTTTATGAGCGTAAGCCTAAAAATATAAAAGAAATGGAAGAATACTGTAGCCAGTATGTTACTGCACATCCTCACATAACCGTTAGCAACTCTAAGGGAAAAGAAGGTCTGCCAGTTGCTTCGGCAGCACCTTATGGCCCGAATTTTATGCGTAAATTTCAGGGTAGCCAGCAAAATTTCAATAAAAAGAGTAACCGTAATTATGCCCAGAACCATGGTAATCAATTTCAGGGAGATTCTTCTTCCCAGAACTGGAGACAACCTAATATTACACGGTATTCTATTCCCGGTAACTTTAGAAATTTTCATAAAGGTAATCGGTATAGAGGAAAATATTATTTGCAGAGACCTCAATACCAAGATAATAGAGGTTCTCAACAGCATAGAGATGGTAATGACAGTTATGGAAACTGGAAGGCAAACCAGGATAAAAATTACAGTAGGGACTTTAATGATAATTGCAGAAGCAATAATGGTCGCGGTAGATCGCAACAGAAGAGAAAAAGATATCAACAGACAAACTCTGTTCAACAAGAATCTCAGGGAGCAGATAAACAGGTTAATAATGATAAAAACCATAATACTATCGGATGCTCATCTTTTGACTTTGGTAGGGCAAATAAATGTATCCAATGCAGTACTTTATTTGATCCGAAAACCATTAGTACTCTAAGCTGTGGTCATCCTTTGCCCGCTCTTCCTGCTAATGTTGCTCATGATGGGAGAGGTTCTCTTATATTACATAAGGGGCTTGTAAATAGTAATCCAGTCTCGGTGTTGTTTGATTCTGGATGTACTACTGTCGGGGTTAGGCAGTCTCTTGTAGATCCATTCTGTGCTACAGGAAAGGTCATCAAATGTGTCACATTTGGTGGCACGTTGGAAAAATATCCTACTGCCATAATACATATTGCTACTCCTTTCTTCACGGGAGAGGTCCACGCGTGTCTACTTTCAAACCCTATTGCGGACCTTATTATTGGTCGTATTCACGGAGTTAGGGAATGTACCCCACAGCAGATTGCTGTTTGGGAAGAGCAAAACATTGAAGCTACCAATACGGTGGTCACAAGAGCACATGCTCTGGATCCACCTCAAACTTCATTAACTAATAATGATGAAGTAAATGAACAAAATAGTCACTTGACTATTACACGTGACTCATTTATCAAATTGCAAGAAGAAGATCCGTCGTTACAAAAATTCTTCATTCTAGCAAAAAAAAGGTGATCCTAATCAAAATACTAATAGAAAATCTTGGATTTCTATGAAGAACGGCGTACTTGTACGTATGGTACAAGACTCGACTACATCCACTCATTCACAAATTCTTGTGCCTAAGAGCATGAGGGTGCAAATATTGCAACATGCTCATGACTCGCAATGTGCTGGACATATGGGTTTTTCCCGTACAAAGTCGAGAGTTCTTGCGGCTTTCTTTTGGCCATTTGTAAGCAAGGACATACGAATGTACTGTCGCTCTTGCAAAGTATGTCAGGAGGTCAAATCTAAAGGACCACGACATGCTGCGCCTATTCAGGCTGCTGACATTCCAATTCGCCCTTTTCAAAAAATGGCAATAGATATTATCGGTCCTTTTAGAATTAAGTCGGCTAGAGGGCATCAATTTATTCTTACATGTGTCGATATGTGCACACGTTGGCCAGAGGCAATACCTCTCAAGAGCATCTCAACTGCTGATATCGCAGACGCTCTTTGGCTGATATTTTCTCGCTTGGGTTTTCCCGGAGAAATATTGTCAGACCATGGCACTCAACTGATATCAGACACTATGTCACAGGTAATGTCTATGCTACATATAAAAAGGTCTCTCAGCAGTATCTATCACCCAATGTCTAATGGGTTGGTCGAACGTTTAAATAGGACTCTAAAAACTTTACTGGGTAAAATAACTGAGGATCATCCTCAGGATTGGGACAGGGTCTTACCCGCGGCTCTCTTTGCGTATAGAGAGGTCCCCAATGAACATACGGGGTTTTCCCCTTTTGAACTTGTCTTTGGCGCGCAACCGCGCAGCCCTATGTCTTTACTTCACGATCTAATCACTGCCGATAATATTAGCGATGAGACTCAGTCTTCTTATGAGTACGTCATTGCTCTTAGGAAAAAAAATCATTGAGGCATGCAGACTAGCAACTTCGTCTTCCGAATTTGCTAAAGAAAAGGCAAGGCAGTTTGCGAATAAGAATAGATGTCTACGACAACTTTGTCCAGGTGACAAAGCTCTCGTCCTACTTCCTTCAAGGGAGAACAGACTTCTAATTGCATGGAAAGGTCCATATGCAATAGTCTCCAAAATTTCTGATGTCGACTATGTTGTCGATATTGATGGAAAGCATAAAACTTTCCACATAAATATGCTCACGGAATTTCATGAAAGACCAGACTATTTGCAGCCTATTTTCCAGGCAACGGACAATTCTCAAGTACCTCATGGTCAATACTCATCGCTGTCAGTTATACAGGATGAGGAAACTACTTTTTCTGATGTCAATCTTCCTCTTTCTATGGTCCCACTTTATTCTACGGAATCTTGGAAAAAACGTGACCGTTTCTCCAAATCTTTCCGCTGAGGAACATCGACAAGTTTCTTCGATGTTGCAAACATTTCAGGATGTTCTTACAGACATCCCGGGACACACACATGTCATTGAACATGACATTGTGCTAACTGATCATAATCCTATCAGAGTCAGACCCTATCCAATACCTATCCATTTCCAGTCTCAAGTCGAAAAAGAATTGGATGAAATGATACGTTTGGAAATCATTGAACCATCCACTTCAGCATACTCTTCGTCTATGGTTATTGTTCGAAAGAAGGATAATAACATTCGCATTTGCGTAGATTATCGCAAATTGAACCAAGTTACGAAGTTCGACGCTGAACCTATGCCTTCATTAGAAGAGCTACTCAATAAACTTTCTAATTCTAGATTCTTTACCAAACTAGATTTGTCTAAAGGTTATTGGCAAGTCCCGCTAACTGAACGTGCCAAACCTTTTACAGCTTTTTCTACACCTAGGGGTTTATTCCAATGGAATTTCATGCCTTTTGGTCTTATGAACGCCCCTGCTACATTCGTACGCATGATGCGGCGAATTCTCGCATATCGTACAGATGTCATAGCATATCTAGATGATATCTGTCTATTCAGTGATTCCTGGGAAGATCACTATTTGGGTTTATACGAATTACTGTCTACTCTTCGCGAGTATAACTTGACTGCAAAACCCTCTAAAGCCTTTATAGGATTTAGTGAGATTTCTTTCCTAGGTCATCGTGTTGGTCATGGTCTTTTAAAGACAGAGGACCACAATGTTTCAAAAATACTTAACATTTCGGTCCCTAAGACAAAGAAACAAGTAAGGAGTCTATTAGGTTTGATCCAATTCTACGGACGATTCATTCCGAATCTGTCCTCCATTATGGCACCGCTTTCTACTTTATTGAAGAAAGGGTCGCCTAATTTGATCCGCTGGTCAAAAGAATGTCAATCCTCATTGGACCAGGTTAAAGACCTATTTTCATCTCCACCTATTCTTAGGTTACCTACTATTGAGAAGACTTTTGTTCTTCGAAGTGACGCCTCGTCAACTGGGATTGGGGCAGCACTAATGCAGGAGTATTCTGATACTCTGCATCCGGTGATGTATATCTCTAGGAAATTAAATGCTGCAGAAAAGAATTACTCGGTTTTAGACCGTGAGTTATTGGCTATGGTATGGTCTATTCTGAAGTTACAAAGATTTCTTCTAGGCGCACATTTCATTGTGGAAACCGACCAGAAAGCGCTTACTGCTATTCAGAGCAAAAACTTGAAGAGCTCGAGGTCCACTCGTTATGCCATAGCTCTTCAACCATTTCATTTCTCGGTTCGAGCTATCCGTGGTTCGGATAATGTAATGGCGGACATTCTGTCCAGATGCCCACACGATTCCACATGATTCTTCTGTCATATATATATTTCCTGATATACAGTCCAATGTTATAATGACATGTTAGTAGTTTTTTTTTGTTCTCACTTTTTTGAGGGGGAATTTATAACATTGTACCATGTAATTATCTAAGAAGGCTTAGTTAGTGATATACGGGCCAAAAGATCACTCGGCCACATTTAAATAAATTATTTTCAGGATTGTATTGAGAGATTTACCAGTTGTCTTTAAGATTTGTGTTATTGATATTTTCGCAGCACATCATTGAAGATGCGAAATTGTGTCCATTGTGGAACTTTGAGTATATCAAGTCCTGTCCTAGATTGGGAGCGGATGATGTCCACATCTTCTTCTATTGAATGTTTTATGTCAACGAAGATCAACACATGTATTACTTATTAGTTACTGATGCATTACATAATGTAATAAAATAGTGCGGTATATTAATATATTACACCGCTATTTGCAACACATTGTATGATATCATAATAATATATTTGATTTCATATATTGGTATGAGAATAATTTGACTTTTATTATGATGTTGCCAGCATTGTGGTTTGTGTTGGTGGCACCTTCCTGGGATATATACGCGTATACTTAGATAAATTTTTCTCTAAGGACCTGGGATATGATCTCAGTTTCGCTCCAAGTGTTGAGCTATTTTGTTAGGTATATCCGCGCATCATACGTGCGTTAGGAGCCTAGATTTTTCCGGCTCCAGGATTTAAAAAAAAAAATGTTTCATTTTTTTTTTCCCGGGAGGGTGCGGTAATGTTACGCACAAATAATTACTTTTTTCCAAAGTCTTTGTATGATCGTTTTTTCGTATGTATGATCATTATTTGACTGAAATGCATGTTATATATATTTTATGGTCAAAGGGACAGAACCCGATATATCGATACTGCTATTTTTTTATGAGTTTACCTCCTCTTGTATAGAGACACGTTCGGTCTATAATGTCTTGAACGAAGCGTGACCATATCTCCTTATTTGGTAGTATCAGTCAACTGTTGTAGATGTTTGAAACCTTTCTTAACGCTTCTGTTCATGTCCATAAAAGGCGCGACTGTGTAAGACTTTTATCTCGAATGTTCTTAGAATCGTCTTATTGTGAACAGCGACTCAGAGATTGTCACTCTGCGCATGTCTCGACTTGGTTGTCGTTTGTTGTTCCGCCCAGGTCGGGCAGTTGAGAAATGGACTGATTAGCGAGCGGACGCGACTGCGTCTTGTGTTTTTCATTCTCGGACTTTGGTGCTTTTTTCTGGACATTTGTGGTGGTTTAGTTTAGGCTTCGGCTTAAGCTAGCCTTTGTGACTTTTTTTTTCGTGCTTAATTTGGTTTCAGTACCAAGAAAAGAGATATAAGAATGTCCGCACCTTTTGTGCCTGTGATCATGATCAATGCAGAAGAAGATCTAGAAGGAGGTATGCTCCATAGGCCAGGAACACTGGTTATTACCATTACTGGGCCGCAGGCCAACAGGGCATCTTACTCCCTGATATCGAGTATTATGGCAGGACCGGCTGGCGTCGGAATGAGTGGCATAGCCACCTTGTATCGTTTTGAGGGGCCCTACAGATGGTACGCCACTCTGACAGCGGCGGCACAAATAAAACATTACCAAGGCCTGCATGGCAAGAGGTTCGAGTGGACCAACCCCCAGATGAGCATCTATATAGAACATCTGGATAAAGAGAAGTCCAAAGGGACACTGAACTGGATGCCCCCCACTATAAAGCCAGAAGCGGTGAAGAGAATAGCGGCCGAAGTGTCGGGCGACAAAGATGTGGAGGTGAGCAGAATAAAAAATGCCCAGGATAAATGGCTCTTTTTATACCGGCCAACAGAACATCAAATACCGCACTTTGTGCACCTTAAGGCCGCAGAAGAGAAAATACTGAAGGTATGGGTGTCTCTACCCGGTAGACGAACCCAATGTACTATTTGCGGACTGGACACACACTGGGTTAGCCAGTGCCCAAGAAGGCGGGCGGCCCCAACTAAGGCCAAACAGACCAAAGAAGAAGAGGCAGTCGGGAACAAAACGCCGGCTGAGCAGAACAGGAGGAGTGAGTTCCTCGTGTCAGAGAGCGATGCACTTGAGTGCCACACTGCAGAGAGCCCTGAAGCAGATACAAGTAAGGAAGTTGACTTTATAGATGTGCTCTCTAGGAAGGGAGAGAAGAATAGGAAAAGACTGTTGCGCCAGACAACAGGGCCTGTTAAACCCAAAGAGGTGAAACGAAATAATAGTACTTCTCCAAGCAAGCGCTCACCGAGCAAAGAGGATCTCCCCCCATCACCCAAGGTGACTGCAGAAGAGTCCTGTCATGAGGAGGCAGCGTTGACACCTGTTGTTGACGAACGAAGATCCCAGCCAAATAGCCCTGACAAATCACCAACTCAGTCATTTGTGTCGGGGGCCTTTAGATCGGATCCGGAAGTGCCAGGGGCACTTCTAACACAAGACAGTATAAACGGTAACTGGGCGACCATGACTGAAGACGAGGCCATGGAGTCGATGACCACCCTGTACATAGATGGGCAAGAGTTTGAAGATGTGAGTGACTAATGAGCCTACACCTACAAGTCTTTCTTCCCGGCACTGGGGCCCAGTGCAAGAAGTTACTTCCAGACTTCAAGCAGGTGAGACGAGTGAGGACGAATGGTGCAGGTGAAGGCACGCCTGAGCTGCACCCCGAAGCTACCCTCCCCTTTGAGCCTGTTAGAAGCTTGAAAGATAGACTACCAGTGCGTGGGAAGATGTGCCCCCTCAAGTGGACCCAAGTGAAACTGTCCATAAAAATAAAAATAAAAATGTATCTTATTACAGTAAAGTGTGCCAACACCCATAGTTTAAGAGTGGTGTTAAAATGTATTATTAAGAGTTGTGTTTATGTAAATAGTGTTTATGTAAATAGTTTTTTGATAGTTAGCTTGTCCACAATACACACACTTTAACATGCGCACAGTTTCATTTAAACAGTCAACTCCTCCCCCCCTTACTGGGGTGGAAATGTTAGGCGATGCAGTTTCATCTGCGTCCAGCCTAAATTATCAGTGCGGAACGGATAGTCAGCCCCAAGTCACTATTCCGTCAATTAGTCATGTAACTAGGTCAACGGGTCAGCCCCTATGCACCCCCTCGACAAGAAATGCAAACATGAATGTGTCGAGTGACCTAGTTACGACAGAAAGCGGTCAGCCGAAAGGCACCGCTATGCTGTGCAAACCATGTGCAATAAATGACCGGATTATCACTTTGCCCACTACAGTCTTTAAAACTTATGATAAATTATCAACTAGCGTTTTATTGAGTAACCCACCTGTAGCGAGTAGCCAGCCTCAGAACACTGCTCAGCTTTGTAACCCAAAAAAGACAGACGGTTCGCAAGGCCCCGTTTTGTCAAATAGTGTAGATATGGCAAGTGGCCACTCTGCCACTTTGCCATGTAGACAGGTTATAGGGAGTGGCCAACCTCAGCCTACCACTCCGACATGTAGTCTAGTGATAATATCTCTCAACATCAACGGTTTGAGAAATAAGCTGGACCATGTAATCAAACTTATTAAAAGAGATAAACCTGATTTTCTGTTTTTGCAACAAACGGGAATTTTTTCTGACTATCATGCCGGTCAGATGGTATCTAGGTTAGGACTTAAACATGGCTGGTTCGCCTTGGGCACCAGTCATGGTAGCGGTGTAGCCACTCTACAAATCAATGAAGATTGGGAGACAGTACATTATAGAACAGACAAGTGTGGCAGAATTGTTATAATTCAAATACAAAACAAGCACAACAAACATGACACACACACACACTCATTAATATTTACGGCCCAGCGACGAAAATTGACAGACTTAAGTTTTATGAAGGTTTACACGACATCCTAACGGAAAATTATAAGGGGACAAAAAAAATTTTAGGGGGGGATTTTAATTGTATTCTATCCGACCTTGACCGGTCTGGAGGCTTCACGAGAGCGCAGACACGAGAAAAGTCTTTACTTGTACGACAAGTTCAGGCTATGTTAGATGAACATGACCTTTCAGACATATACAGAAAAGTAGAACCAAACAAACGAATCTTTACATATTATGACAAGGCGAACCCACATTTTAGACTAGCTTCAAGATTAGATAGAATTTACATCACTAGTGACTATAACATACACAAAATATACCATATAAAAAAACACTCTTAAATTCACAGATCATCACGCAGTTTATACATCTTTAAGTACGGGACACACGCATAAACAAGTAAAGAGATCCCCACATTGGAAATTTAACAACAGCCTACTTAAAAACACTTACTACACAGAACAAATAACACAATTGATACAAGGTTACGCACAAGACATTCCCAATAATAACATTGCACAATATTGGGATATGTTAAAAAACACAATTAGAGATAGAACGCAGATTTTGGCTACAATTATTCACAAGAAGTTTAAAAAAGAGGAGGGGATTTTAGAAGAAGCAATTAGTTTAACCAAAAGTTTAGACAACACGAACCCTCACATCCAAATTTTAGAAGAGTGTTTAGATCAATATAGACAGTATACCTACCAGGGAGCATTACTTAGGACAAAATTACACGCTATAACGCAGGAAATCCCTAGTAGGCAATATTTAGCAGTAGAGCAAAACATCCAACGCAGTAGACAGATTCATGAAATAACAGATATGAACGGACAGCAACAAACAGATAACACCAACATTAGTCACGCTTTCTTCCAATACTACAAAAAACTATATACTAGGGAAGAAACTGACGCAAATATACAACACAAGTTTCTACAATACACAAAACGCTTAAGTGATGAGGAAAGTGAAAGACTAGACCAACCCCTAACTTTAGATAATTTGCAAGGGGCACTTAGTACTTTTCAAAAAGATAAAGCACCTGGGCCTGATGGGCTAACAGCAGAATTTTACAGGTTTTTCTTCCCATGTTTAGGCCCTATCTTAATTAAAGTGTTCGAAGAGGCTTTTCAAAAAGGGGAACTCCCGGATAGTTTAAATCAGTCATATATTACCCTGATCCCTAAAGACAGTAATGACAAAAAGTCAATTAAGAATTTTAGGCCTATCTCCCTTTTAAATGTTGATTATAAAATTCTAGCCAAGGCATTAACTCTGAAGCTTAAGCCACAAATGCACGCAATAATACATTAGCAGACACACACATTTCATTAGAGACCTGATTACATACACACATGATAGACAGTGCCAGAGTGCCATATTATCTTTAGACCAGGAAAAGGCATTTGATAGAGTATCACATGCCTTCCTACATAAATGTCTTAAAGCTAATAATATAGGGAAATACTTTAGATCATGGATAAAAATCCTATATAAAAAACCTGAAAGTAAAATATTGATTAATCACAGTTTAACTGAAACATTCAAATTAACGCGAAGTGTTAGACAAGGTTGCCCTCTGTCGCCCTTGTTATATGTAATAACGTTAGAACCTGTGTTGGAAAGAATAAGACAAGACACAAATATCACGGGGACTTTTGTCCCCGGGGCAGGGGAAAGAAAATTGTTGGCCTACGCCGATGATACGATATTCCTTCCAACAACAAAGGATTCTATTAAAAATATCTTAGAGGTTTTCACGGAGTTTGGACGCGCTAGCGAATCCAAACTAAATATTCAAAAATCTAGCATAATGGGAATAGGTAAATGGGGTAATAGGTCAGATTTCCCTTTTCAATTAACGGTAGTGAATAAAATTAAAATTTACGGAATTAACTTCTCTTTTAATCCTCAAGACCCCAATAAAGAAACATGGACAAAATTGATAGAGAAAATCCAAAATATGTTAGAAATTTACAAATATAAAACGGCTACCATTTTCGGAAGAAGTATTATAGTTAATTGTTTTATTATGCCACAAATAATATACATAGCAAACGTACAGATGGTACCTAAAAAGATTATAAAGGAAATAAATAAACTAATTAGGGCCTTTATTTTTAGGAGCACTTGGCACAGTATTAAACACACTACGTTAATACAACCTAAAAATAAAGGGGGGATAGCCTTACAAGACATCAACACTAAAATTAAAGCTTTAAGAATTAAATATATAGGGGAAGTAATAAAAAGCCCGGGTCTATACCCGCTGGCACACTATTATATTGGGTTAAGGCTATCAAGTTTTTGTAAATTAAATAATAATCAACCCCATTTTTTTGGGACACCACCTCCTTTTTATGCAATATGTCTGAAAAATTTAGAGGGGAACAAACACTTAATAAAACAAGACACCAAACTTATATACAAACTTCTAGTTGCAACACAGGAAGCACCTATAAACACACGAAGAGGGTACAACCTCTTTATAACTGATTACACACAGAGTTTTACAAACATTCACGCAATAAACATTAAACCACAAGCAAAAGAAGTCACCTTCAGACTACTACATAGTTTAACACCGATTTCAAACAAATCACTATCAAAAGCAAACAAACCGGCACCCAAATGTAAATTATGCAGTGACAACATTACAGAGACAGAAGACCACTTGTTTTACACATGTAAGACAGTGGCCCCCACTTTAAACAAGTTAAGGAAAATAATAGCCCCGCACTCACAACAGACACTTAATTTATATAGAGCAGTCACGATGAACACGCTACCACAAATGACGAGACGAATAGAACTCAAGCTACTGACATTGTTAGCTGACTTTAGGTACCTTGTATGGACATGTAGGAACAGAGCGGTATACGACAATGGACACTATGACAGTACAATATTTACACAAATATACGAACGCATGACACAAAACATAACAGAACAGATTTGAAAGTCTTTTGTTGTTGTACAAATAAATATGTAATAACCTTTTTTTGACCCTTCGGTCGTTACACAAAGCAAGTAGCTTTGTAAATACGTTGTGTCTATAAACATCATGCAATGTAAATACTCCGTAACATATGTCCTCATTAATCATTCCATGGTAGGGGGTCACCACCCCTTTGTTGATGTACCATTAATCATTTCATCATCCATGTTCAACTGTTTTCGTATATTGACTTGTAATATATTGGGGGGGAGGTTTTATCTTCGGTAGGTGATATTTTTATAAATTTGGTATATTGTTTTGCTATTGACTTGTTGCAATGTTAGATTGGGGGAGGGAAGGGTGGGTGGGGGGGGGAGGGGGGTGAGGTTTTTTTTTTTTTTTGGGGGGGGGGGGGGGGGGGGGGGGGGGGAGGAGAGGGGGGTTTCATTATCATGTGATATTTGTAAAACATTTGTAAATAACATTGTTATATCGACCTGAATAAAGGTATTTTAAAAAAAAAAAAAAAAAAAAAAAGACTGCGTCTTGTGATTCTCTGAGGGAAATACATTGTCTTTGTGAGTTAGTTAGCTAACTAGACTATTTCCCCGTATTATTCAAGCCTGCCTGGAGGCATATGTTCATGGTTGATTTTCCGAAATAAGGTAATTCCTCTTGTATCGAACTTTAGGCTATCATCTAGAGGTTCGTCATTTTGTCGCCTTTTGCTCGCCTGTGTGATTCAAAATGGAGAGGTACTTTGACTAGGATTAAGTCATCGGTATCTTTATACCTGAACCAGTTATATATCTATGGGTCGCTCTAGACCAACAAGACTATTGTCTGTGTTCCAGGATTCGTTATATCAGAGATCACGTCCAAGTCAGATGGTTAGACTTAGGAAGGTTATAAAGGTTGAGCTGACCTGTAATCCATGTATGCTACTCACGTGCAGACAGTAAACGGACGTATTGTATACATCTGATCTGCTAGCATCAGGAAGGAATAATTATTATTGTCTATGAACATTAAGGATCTGCAGCTGACCACTGTTGCAGAAGTTATATGTATTATTTATCAAGCTTCGCTATGATATTTGTTTTCCATACAACTATTGAGTATTGACTTCTACATGACTGTCAGTTAACATGAGTTTGAATGCTGCATTCGTTGTACTATGCCGATGATAACATAAGTATCATGACTGTTTTGTGGCGTGCAATAAATGGTATAAACCTAAAGCGAAGTTACCATTTCTATGACTCTACACGTCATGTTGCCTGTGGTGTACCCTGAACTGTTCTACTGCAAAACACACACAGCAACAATCTAAACCAGATAAGACACCCACATCTTGCATTGTAATACCTGGTGTCGATAGAGGTGGTAATTTGACGGCATCCTAATTCCACCCTTATCAATTCTAGATTACCTGAGCTTAATATAGAAGTCTGTATATATTTCAACATTTAAAGTGCATACGAAAACAAAACAGTTTTCTCTTTCAGTTCAAACGCTACTGCCTAGAAAAGTCGCAAGTATACGTGATTATTTGCACATATTTCGACCTACTGTGCTGTCATGATATGCTTCTGTAAGTAGTTTGCCCGCTCCCTGGATGCATCGTCTCATTGGTGTTCGTCTAATCCTCGACCATGCCCTTATTGAGATAATGTGCACGTGATGCTGGCTGAAAGTTTTCAAGTGGGGTTATTCAACATTCATTCATTTACCTCCCCTTAGCTCTGCAGTGGTGGTCCAAAAGTGGCCAAAACTCAAGACTAACTAATGTGGGTCTTCAAAGGTGTCTCTACCTTCGCACAAGATTACTCTTGGTAGAGTTTTAGGTAGAAGGATAATGATGCCTCTGCCTCCAGGGAGTCTTCACAAGATATTCAGAAAATCGAGAACAATGCTGCATTGGCTGAGCACGTTAACTCTAGTATCTGCCGTTAACTTTTGTGAAGGATAGGGTTATCTTATAATTCGTTAGCTCGTTAATTCAGCTAATTTTCTCTTATTATTATTTAACTCTGTTTACGTGTATTTAAGAAATTGTCTGAGACATATAGATGTAGTACATTCAAAATGATTAAATCAACTTTAGATTTGTCTTTATACAAGCAATAAATTTAATAATCAATTATTTTTTAACCGTTTTTTTTAAATTAATAATTATTTTTAAAAAATGCTCTTCATCAGTGATGTTATGGGGGTTTGGGTACACTTGGCAGCTTTTAAGTTTCTACTTAGCTGCCAATGAGTTTGTCTATTCTGCTCCAGCTGATGTTTGGGTCTTTGCAGATGGAGGACTGGATCACTCACGTCCCTGGTCTATGTTGTAGGGCACAGCACGTTCCCATAAGCGTCAAGGAGTGTCTACGATGTTGGTCTCGCGTCTCTAAGACCCGTCTGATGATTGTATATAGAGTCGACTTCAGGCTACTTATACCCTCACTTGTTCCAGAGATAGTACCCTCAACTGGTACCACCAACAAGTGTTACAAAAGAAGAAAAACAAATACTCTCTGAATATTGAGTTTCCCGATACATACTTATTCCCCCCCCCTTCCCCATTACTCTTTTCATTTCACAATCCCATCTACCTCAGAACTTTAACCCTGGTTGAGAATTAATATTAATCCCATTGAGCGGAGAATCATTCATTACATTTAAATTGAATAGATGTATATTTAACTTTACATTGTACGTTGGTTGAAAAGGTTAATAATATAAATTGAATATGTTTCCCTTTACATATACCATGTTTGAAAATGTTAACGGTATAGATTGAATATGCTTACATTTACATCTACCATGTTTGAAAATGTTAACAATATAGATTATGTACATCATTTCTTTCATCCTTCACTTCCTGCTCCATATGGAACTTGGGGCTACCTCTGCTTTTGGTTCTCTGTAAGGAACTAGCAATAAAGCCGTCACCAGCCCCGGCAGTGGTGGTTCATGAAATCATCACTCTATTTGCTGAGGTTGCCAGCCTCAAATGACTTGGACATCCATTAGCAATTTTCACATATTAATATTCACAAGTCACTATAAACATATTAGTTCACATGTTAATAATGCAAAATATAGAACTTAAAATGTACAACTTACGCCAATCTTTAGGCTCACAGACTGCTGGCTTAGAAAAACAATTTAATTAAGGCAGCTTGCCGATGCTTCTTGCACGTGGTCTGGGGTGTTGTTATTTTTGACTTTGTGTTAGTTTCCTCAGATTCCGGTTTTCCGTGTTAAATTGGTAGCGTTTTCCTGGGCTCTAAGTCCTCAATATGCAACAAGGTCCAGTCTGGTGCTATTCTTAACTCTGGTAAGGTCTGGTTGCCTTCTTAGCGCGAGGTGAATTTTCACAGTGCTTTCAACCGACTAAAGTGTCAGGTTATATTGCCCCTTTCGTTCCTGGCATGTGTTGTTTGCTATTAGACCCGGTCCCAATCAGAAATGTAGTTATGTTTACATCTCGACTGCCGGCCAATAATTTCAAACATGCGTGTTTAGGATGGAGAAATTCGAAATGTTTCCATTAGGAAATTGCTGTGCGTTAATGCAAAGGCCATGTCTTCCAAATATGGAATGAAAACATCCGATCACTCTCTCGGCAATGTTTACAAATAACTTCTACTTTTAACTTCAAGTAATATGTTCGTAATAATTCCACCGGATGCTATTACCTCATTCCGACTGTCAAGTGCGTGTCGGTAATCTGTCTACAGATGGGGGATTTATCTCCCGGTACGCCTTAGGTAAACCCAACGCTCATTCGCTGACAGGCCCATCTTGGGTTTTACCTGTGCCTAATCTAAGCAAAGCCGAGAAGCTTAAAGCAAACATTACGAATATTCACCGACGGGAGTGTAATATGATTTGAAAATACCAAATATCGGCTTGAAAGCAGAGAAGAAAAGTGCCGACCACGGAAATGTCACGTAATCAGTACTCACAACCAATGTAACTGACTACTGCCGAAGTGGAAAAGAGAGTGACATAATAATTATGTGACAGACCTCCTATCCTAAGATATTTGTAGAATATCCAGCTTTGGGGCGGTCACTTTTCCGTGGGTTTAACTGTCCACCGGGTTCTCTATCTCTCGTAGAGTTTTCCTTTCTTCCCTTATCTCGATGGCAAGTGACTGAGTTTCTCGCTTGGTACCTATTGGCAAATACCACCACCTGCTCAAGAGTTTCTGTCCTATGCTCCTCCAGGAACCGTCTCATGTCAGGGGTGAGCGAGTCCTTGAATTGCGCCACGATTATCATTTCCTGCAGCCCTTTACAGGATTCATCGAAGGTGCTGAGAGATCCCCACTTCTCTAAGTACGTTTCAAGTCGTGTAGCAAATTGCCTAAACGACTCTTCCTTCTGCTTCTTAGCCTCACGGAACTTGCCACGAAAAGACTGCGTTCAGCTGAAGTAAAGCCTTCTTCAACATTTCGTTGTTCTGTTCTTCCGTTGGCATTTTGAGAAATACGTCATAAACAGATCCCCTCAGACTCTGGGATAGCTTCAAGTTGTACATCTTCTTCTCCAAGCCATAGGTAGCTGCTAAGGATTCAAAACTAAAGTTACACGCCCATTAAAGCATATTGGGAATATGGTTTTAGGTAAGGTGACCAGACGTCCCGGTTTTTCCGGGACAGTCCCGGTTTTCTACCATTTTTGATAATTTGTCCCGACTTTTTTTCGATGCAATCCGGGACGTCAATTTGTCCCGGTTTTGGACGAATTTGCCAATTTGACATAAATCTCACAGATTAAAAAATAAATTATTATTCCGTGGCTGACTTGAGGGAATTTTTAATTATTAGTGAACTGGCGCCGAAACAGCACAAGAGGTTGTCAGGACCGCGAATTAGTTTTGTAGTTCCGATGTGATATTCGCAGTTATTTGAAATTTTAGGTAGTGGTAAAGTACCAAGATTTTGCGTACGGTATACGTTTATTTAATTTAAACGGTGAACTATTTGTGCATATTTTGTTATTGTTGTAAGAAAATGGTACCAAAGCGTAAATGCAGTTTCAATGAAGATTTACAAAAGGAATATCCGTTTATTAAAAAGAGTACATCAAACTTCAATGTACGATGCAATATATGTGCCTCCGGGTTTTCGATAAGCCATAGTGGACGTGGTGATATTAAGAACCACATAAGCAGTGAGAAACATAAGAGAGCCGTCGTTACAGCTGCATCAAGCTCGTCGTTAACCACTTTCTTCAGAGCTGATAAAATTGGTGACCAAGAAGAGCAATTAGCTGCTATAGAAGGCGCCTTTGCATACCATACAGTGCTATACAGTCATACTTTCAGGTCTATGGATTGCACATCAAAATTACTTCAGGTTACTTTAGAGCCAAAATTTGTATGTGCACGTACGAAAACAGAAGCCATTATTCGAAATATCTTGGCACCCCATATTCTAAATGATTTAAGGTGTGACCTAGAAAAGTCTACATTTATTTCTGTACTGACAGATGCATCCAACCACAAAGAATTCAAGATTTTTCCTTTGCTTGTCAGATACTTTGATCACAGTAATGGAGTGAAAATTAAAATATTAGAGTTAAAGTCGTTGCCAGGTGAAACATCTAATATTGTAAGTAGTTTTGTAAGCATAACTGAAAATGGTTTAGACAGGAAAGTAGTTGGATTATGCACAGACAACACAAATTCCAATTTTGGAGGTGCTGAAAGGAAAGGACAGAACAATGTTTTCAAAAAACTGCAAGAAAACCTTGGACATGGTCTTATAGGAGTTGGGTGTGCAGGTCATATTTTCCACAACACTGTTCGAACAGCTGCATATGTACTGCCTGTTGATGTCGAGCTGATTATTGCTAAAATTTATCTACTCTTCAAATCATACACAGTACGAGTTGAAAGACTCAAGGAGTTTTGCCAGTTTGTGGAAACAGACTTCCAGATGATCTTAGGTTATGCTCAGACTAGGTGGCTTGCTCTGCTGCCTGCTGTTGAAAGGGTTCTTCAGATGTTCCTGCCTCTAAAATCATATTTTCAATCTCAAGACAGATGCCCAGTTTTTATACAGACATTCTTTGAAAATCCTCTATCTGAGGCATGGCTTGTTTTTGTTGACAGTCGGGCCTCTCCATTCCACGAAGCAGTGCAAAAAATAGAGGGACAGACGGTCACTGTGTTTGAAGTCATTGACAGCATAAACAGGTTGAAAACTATTTTGAAGTCCAAACTGGAAGACTGTTTCTTGCCATCAAAAGTTAAGCTAATCCTTGAAAAGCTGGAAATGGAAGGACTTCCAAAGGAGGATGTGAAAAAGTTTCATGCTAGCGTTTCTTCGTTCTATGAAACAGCTTTAAATTATTTGAATAAATATGCTGCAAACAATTTTCAAGACCTAGAATCCTACAGCTGGGTAACGCTGAACAGAATACCAATTTGGGCAGATATTGAGATATCATCATCACTAGTGATTCAAACATTACCTTCAGCCCACTTTACAGAAAATGAAATTTATGACGAATATGTCTATATGAAGCAGTTTGTTACTTCTCAGAAAATTAGGGAATGGAGTGCCAAAAAACATTGCCACCACAACGTTGGATTGAAATGGTTTCCCACTTCAAAAACAATAATGTGACATTTTCAAATATTTTGAAGTTGGCAGAGTTTTTTTCTGTCTACCTGGAACAAATGCTGCCACAGAAAGAGTGTTTTCTTTGATGAACAGCTTATGGGCAAGTGATAAAACACAGCTAGGTGTTGAAACTTTGAAAGCTATGTTGACAACCAAAGTGAACTGTGAGGAAACATGTGTCGAGTTTTTTAAGATGCTGCTTGCAAAGAATGACCTATTGATAAAAATCCACTCATCTGAAAAGTACAGTAACTCAGCTTCACCTTAAGTAAAGATTATTGATGTTTTTCTCTCTTATTAGTTTAAGTAGTTAAACTTATACAGTAAAATGTATGTTATTCAATGTTATTCAAACGTATATATAAAATGTATATTATTTTAAATTGACATCCACTTGATTTTTCCGGGACATGTCCCGACTTTTGACCTTTTCTTTACCCTTTTGTCCCGATTTTTTGCATTGAAATAGGTCAAATCTACTATTTTGTCCCAGATTAGGGTTTTGAAAATATGGTCACCTTATGTTAGGTCAATATTTTCTTGACCATCGGAACACTAATGGTGATATGGTCCGCATCACGCCAGCCGCCTTAATCTTCCCAGAGTTGCCTTGGTACTCAATTCGTGAGGCTAGGTCGACCCCGGAGCCGTTTGTGGTCTAAAAAATCCCCCCTCAACTGGGGATTGAACCATGGACCACCGAGCGTTGAAGCCAGTGCACTAACCACTGTGCTACCGCGGCTCCCGCCATCAGTAAGGGCATCATAATATCTGCTATCTTGTGACATTCATTCAAAGTGAGTAAATAAACGTTGAGGCGTCCAAACTAAACCATGTTGCAAAATACATTCTATACTCCATAATTTATGTAGGTGGGCGGTAATTTTAGACACGTAAACAAACTGGAAAACAAATTATCAAAAAAAAAAACAAAAACAAAAAAAAAACAGGTTGAATACTACTGAAATGTCAACTCGTCTGTTAGTTATAAGTTTGCCATTCTTTGCATTTACATGTGGTACTTTGAAAGAGATTCTTCCTGCACTCCATTTTCCTTACTGAAACAAAATGTTATGTTACTTTGTTCTTGATCTCAGAAATATTTTCCAGCGCCAAGCACGCTCCCTCAGGTGTATCATAATACCGCACCCACCTGAATTAGTTTTGTCCCGTGGTTTGAGACTGTGTGATGGTTAATCGAATAAGACGTGTGGTATTCCAGGTGTTCTAACATCCTGTTTCGTATTTGTTCAAAAGTTACATTCCCTCGTGTGTTTTTTTTTTTCTAAGGGATGGCACTTTGTGTTAAACAAGTTGCGATATAAAATTTCGTATTGGCATGTATTGAAGTTTCGTCCTGCCATATTTCTGGCTCGCATTTATATCTGGTAATAAAAAGTACAAGAAACAAAGGTAGAGAGAGTGAGGAAGAAAGAAAGACAGAAAAAAGAAAGAAAGACAGAAAGAAAGAAAGACAGACAGAAGTATTCATTCATTCATTTGTTACATTTCAGCTCTATGCCTAGTGCGCCTGTCACGTACCATCATGTCAAGATCTTTCAGGTCTCCCTCATTATTTTCACTTCTGTCTCCAGTTGTCTTCTCCATGTAATTCACGAACTTAAAAAACAAAAATGCCTACCAAGAAGTTACAGCATTGCATAAATGGGAGCCTGCGTATATTAAAAAAAGGTAAGTATAGGATCCCGTTACACACCCATTGCGGAATATTGGGAATATGGCGTATGCCCATATTTTCTTGACCAACGGCACACTAGGGGTGATGTGGTCAGCATCACGCCGGCCGCCTTAACCTTCCCAGAAGTTGCTCTGGTACCCAATTCACGAGGATGGGTCGACCCCGGCGCCGTTTGCGGTATAAAAAAATCTCACCTCAACTGGGGATCGAACCATGGACAACCGAGCTCTACGTATATAAGAGCGATTGAAACGGTATGACAAGATCACTGCTGGAAAAATAGTGAAATGAACAAGACAAGCACCATTGAAACATTTATAACACATAAGGAAGGGAAACCAGAGTCCTGTAAACAGTAAATAAATATTAGACAAACATAAAGGTATGTTTTATTTACTAGACACAGTATTAAGGTCTTTGTCTTGTGTGGACTGACCTATACTGTATAACAGGGGAACAACAGAAGTGATTGCATCATTAATAGACTGGGCTGCCCTTGGTAAATTTCCGGTGTTATGTCTTGCTGTTCGCACTAGTGACCCGTCATCGAAGCATCATTTTTTGGTGATGCCTAGATGGCAGGGAGGATAGTGTGATTCGCTTGCACAGCTAGGCGGGGTTGTCGCACGGAAAGTCCGGGGTTCGAGTCCTGGGTAAGCCACTCACGTCTGTTATTTTTCTGTTTTCTAGTGCTCTACTTCTTTATTTCTTACGAGTGCCTGAAAACATACCTTTATGTTTGTCTAATATTTATATACCATTGAAACAAGACGTGGGGAAAAGATGCTGGACTTGGAAAGGACGCATTTTGAGAAAGCCAGCTGGTAGCAGTACAGAGCGACCCTGATTCTGCGTAAGAGAAATAGATGGGCACCGAAAAATACATGGAGGATGGAACTGGAGACTCGTAGACATGATAGAGATGCAGAAGACATTGGTAGACCCTAACCGGATGGAGCAGAATAGGGAGATTTCATGTGAATTTGTAGGTCTATGCTGAAAGATGATGATAATGATAATGACCAAAAGGAGTACTATATACGCAGAACAAAAGCAACGAGTAAAAAAAAAAGTCCTACTGTAGTGTCGGCTCCATGAGAGAAGCTGAATGACAGCCTGTCAGTCGTCAGCCCCGTTGAGACAGAGACTGCAAGGTTCTAAACACAATTACCTGAGATCAACCAGCCTCAATAATATTCCTTGAAATGGTGTATACTTGCTTTCTTTTACTTTTTCCTAACAAGTCTTTCTTTTACGTTACTTAAGTATTATCTGCACGTTGCGCAGTCAGCGGTTCCCAACCTTTTTTTACCTGCGTACCCCTTGGCAGCCCATTTCTATAAATTGTACCCCTAAAATTAGCAAAATATTTGAAATTAATATAGTTGCTGTTATTTAAAACTTATAGATTATAACCAGAAATAAAGGGGCTAACCACGGGATTAAAAAACAAAAGGTGAACAAACAGTGCAAATATTTTTACATTAAAAAAATCAGAAGTAACAATAAAAATTAACACATCTAATTTATTAATAATAATAATAAAAACGTTGTTATTGTTAAAAGTTGAAATCACTTTTTATAACACACATGTCACGTGACCATGACAAATGTTCAGTGCGATCCTTGGGCTTGTTTTGAGGCACATAGTTTTTTTAAATCATGTAGGATACAGTCTCAATTCTGGACCTGCATTCAGTTTACTACGGTATTTATTTTTTATAAAGGCATAAGAAGAGAAAGCCCTCACCACCAGCTCAGTATTTGTAAATGGCAACAGAAACTTAAGTGCCTTGTCGGTCAGCTGTTCATATTCTCTGCTGATGTCTCCCCAAAAGTTAATAAGGAATTTTCCATTGAATTCAGCTATTAAAGTAGTATCAGTCGAAAGTTCAATCAACTTCTCTTTTTCGTTGATTGATAATGTGGCTGCTTGGAAATATTCTTCTTCAAAGGGATTTACAATCCAGTAGTTCTCTTTTCCAGGTTTCGGAAAGTACTTCTCGAAAGATGATTTTAGCCCTTTCAAGTGTTCAATTATTTTCTCGCTTATTTTCTGGGAAAGGTGCAGCTCGTTCTCAGATAGGAAATTATGCAGAGTTTCAAATACCTCAGGCTGGCCTTTTTCAATGCACGACCTCCAAAAATCTAATTTTTTAATCATAGATTAAATTTTGTCTGAAACATTGAAGATCGTTACCGAGCTATTCTGAAGTGCCAAATTTAGTTTGTTTATTTGTAGGAAAATATCCGATAAGTATGCAAGACTCTGAAGCCAATCACAGTCGTGTAACTTTGAAGTAAGTTGGAAAGGATGGTCTTCCCAAAAAAGTTGGACTTCATGTCTAAGTTCGAACAGCCGGGTAAGGACTTTACCACGAGAGAGCCACATTACTTGTGTATGAAGGAGCAGTGTAGAATGAAGACTATTCATCTCTTCACACAGTGCTTTGAAAAGCCTCGAGTTTGTGGACTTTGACTTTATAAAATTAACCACTTTCACAGCTTCATCAAGAACGACTTTTAATTCACCAGGGAGGCGGTTAGATGCAAGGCTTTGCCTGTGGATGCAGCAGTGGCTCCAGGTTATATTGGGGGCTACCTTCGTGACACGAGCGCGAAGACCGGAGTAGCAACCTGACATAGACTTGGCTCCGTCAGTGCATAGTCCACAACAAATAGACCAATTAATGTCCTTTTCTTTGAAATAAGAATCAATAGCATGAAATATATTCTCACCTCTTGTAAGCCCTGACAGAGGATGACAAAGCAAAAGGTTTTCTTCAACTTCATTGCTTTTCAAATACCTCACAATAACAAGCAAAACAGCGAAATTAGTAATATCTGTGCTTTCGTCAACTTGAATAGCAAAGAATTTACTCTTTTTAATTCTACTTATTATTGTCGCTTCAACATCGTCAGACATATCCTGCATTCTTCGAGAAATTGTATTGTTCGAAAGAGGGATAGCGTTCATTTTGCGAACATGTTCCTCTCCGAGCATGCACAGAACGGCATCTTTTATACAAGGAGAAATTAAATTCTCAGCTATAGTATGATTTTTACCACATTTAGCAATACGATAACTAATACGGTAGGAGGCTTCAACCGCTTTTTCGTTATCTTTGTTAGCTGACGACAAGTACGATGTCACATTCTGCTGTTTCGATAGGCGCTGAAAAAAATTGCGCTCCTTGTTTTCATAACTGGGGTGTTTTGTTTGTAAATGCCGCAAGAGTAACGAAGGTTTCATGCTTTCATTGGATAATACTTCCCGACACACTACACAGTGGGGCTTAGCACAGTCCTTATCTCCTATAAACGAAAACCCATACTTCATGTATTCGTCACTGTATTTTCTCTTTTTAGCTCTATGTAACACTCCAGATCATGTCTTTCCACTATCCTGCACCAAAGTCTTATCATATCTTTTTATTGTATTTTAAAATACCACTTATTTTATACCTTCACTATATCTGCTGGCACAGAGTTACGTTCTAAGTGTATTACATCTCCTTAATCTATAGTTTGATAACCGCTTGGGGGTCACTATCTTGAGTTTGCGGCTTAAAACTATAATTCTTACTTACCGTTGTACTCTATAATTTCAGAACTGCGATCTGCAGAGTGGCTTCCAAATTACAGAGCTGACCCCAAACTCTATAACTCGAGGATCACTATCTGCATTTGAAGAATGAAGCACAAACTACACACGCTTTTCTTCTTCTTCTCCTTCTTAGTTGGTCCACTTCTACCGTGAGGTGTAGAGTTTTGGAAGAAAGAGCGCCATACTATCCTATCGGCTGTCTTCCTCCTGGCCTCGTTCCATTCTAGTACTCGGTCCTTCAGATATTGTCTAATGTTGTCCTCCCAGCAGACTCTGGGTCATCCTGGAGGTCTGGTCCCTGGTTCTTAGCCTCCCATATCTGCCGTGGCAGCCAATCTTCTCCAATTCTGCATACATGGCCAAACCATCTTTGTTGGGACTGTTCTACTTGGGTCTGCAAGGGTTGGGTTTTTAGGCCTTGACGTATCGTGTGGTTGCGGACCATATATGTTCTTCAACCTCTTTTCTCAGATACCTAATTTCTGAGGTTTGCATCTGACTCTTGGGGGTTGTAGTCATTGCCCATGACTCACATCCATTCAATCTTTTCAATTATACATATTGAGAATCCTCTCTTTATTACAATAAATTATTCACTGTATATCCTATACTTAACTTTATACGTCTAATGAAATTTTTTATTTCTTGTAGTGAAAGAAGTGCAAACACGTGATTAGTTATAGTAAACAAAACAAGGTAATGGGTTCAACCAATCAGAATCCACGAGTTCGCGGAGAGTCGATCGATAATGCTATGGCGTTTTATTATGGAGGAAAAATGTACGAATTCGAAGATGGGTTTAGTCATCGTAGAAGTGAATGCAATGTCAGAAAGGGATTAAAGTTAGTCCATTTTTCAAAGGATAACTACAACTATATGCTGGCCAAAGGAATAATGGATGGAAGGAGTACTTTTGGAGAAATGTGCAAGTAAAGGTGTCATTATATCGAATGCTGCTGTGTCGTTCATCTTTACAAATTGGTTTAAAATCAATAGCAGAACCAATTATGGAAACCGATATATAGAAAGAAAGCAGAAATTCTCGGGAATGGAAGGATAATACCTAAAAGGTGATGGATAGCTAAGTTAAGATGTTTGACCCATAACTCACACACGTTCACTCGGAACTGGTAAAACCAAAGGATGAAACTAAGCTACCAAACATTGCTTTCCGATACGCCGGATGTTTGCTTATAAAAGGGACAGCGGAGTTTTCAAATCATACATGCACATCATAAAGGCAGAAGGACAGGTGGATAGAGAGAAGCTAGTCAAGGCTGAAACCTTTACCATATGTTGCCGGGCATCGCTATTTCCACCAAACCAAGTATTTTCTGGACTGTATATTTATCCTAAGAGGGTATGTAGATAGTTAACTTGTTTTTTTTTTTTCAGCTTTAGTTTAATAAACTTGTGTCAGGATCAGACCAGTGGACTGACTGAACTCTATTTGTGAATCTATAAAAGGAATTCGATGATTACCAGTGATTATTAGGATTGTCTCGTGGAGTAGTCAATTTGCAATATTATATTGGAAACATAGATTTGGCACTCCATAATGTGAAAGGAGAAGGTAGCATCATATTTATGTATAAACTGTCTTAAATTCATGTTTTAAATTATTTTCAAAAAATGTTCTGCAGATAGACACCCATCTTGTCTTGCTATTGCTAATCATACTGAGCCATGTATCATGCAAACGTCTGAAACACACTAATCTCATGCACACATAGGCTTGTGGGCTTCATAACAAAAGTCTAGCCACATATAGTCTAATATTGTCCTCAGGTTCATATGTGTCATCACAAGTCAGAGGTCTAAGAATCCAGATCAATAATTGCATACTTAAGAAACCCAGGGGCATCAGATATTGTCTTCTGGAACTCAGCCCTAGTCCCCATCAGTTGTTTGGTGGTCTAGAGCCGGACTTCAAATCAATAGTGTGTGACGTCATATTGAGGACAGGCCCAGATTTGAACGTTAAGCATTTTCTGTAGCCAATTCCTGCGTGAGCCGCTGATTCTGCATGAAATTAACTTCTGCTTTATACTTCATTAGACACTTATGGATAAAATATATGATAAGCGCTTAAGCGCCCCACGCTTTTTGTCAATTTGATTTTACATTTTTTGACTGCAAGCTATAAACTCTTTGGAAAATTATTTTTGGGTTTTTGGTGCATTAAAAGCGTGTGTTTAAAAAAAAAATTAATTTATTTTTATTTTACCCCACTGTTTCAAGATTGGTACTGTTATGTCATTTTGTCAGCCTTCTAGGACTCTTCATTCTGCTGCTACTACAGTAAGCATTTTATTTTTCAGCCTGTGACTCCTGTCTCGCCGCAGGCTTGAAATTGTATGTACAGTGACGAAATGCTAAACTCTTAATAAAGTTATGCAACAAAACACTTCAAAATGCCCCTCCTCACCCCATCACCCACTTCTCCCCAAAAGGCAGAATAATCGTTATTAAAATGTTAAGTTCAAAGTATTAAAAACTTGCAATTTTGGGTTTCACAATAATTTTGTTGCCTATTGCATTTTATCTAATAATTCATTTTAAAATTCACTATCACTATGTGGCCGTTGATGAAAAGGCTTTCTATTATACCCTACTTCTATTAGTTAATAGTATAGGTTCGTATCTCTGTCCTAATAGTAGATTGCGTGAAGCATGGTAAGAAAATTATTTCTTTCAGACGACAACGTTACTCAAACCAATAGTTGATAAATGAGTTACGATGACAGCATGCTTCATATGTAATGTTGAACTTTATTTACACATCCATCGTAAAATATGCCAAATGCTGGCTCTTGACAACATCTGTAAAATAATATGCCCATTCTTCCAGCTGAGGTTGGCAGGCTTGTACAACAAGATTCAGTTGGTAAAATTTCAGAGTCACTCTAGCTCTCTCGCCGCTTTAGTTATCATAACTGTCTCTAGTGGCTATTGGGATCACACTTTGAGAACCACTGTTGTCATAATTTCATCTGCCAACTATCTCTTCATATGTAAATACTCGTCTCTCCTATGCTGTGACATATTCTTATGTTTCTGCCTTGGTGTATCTTAATGAAACTGGCCTCACCTCCAGGGGTATAAATTTACCAGGTCTATCTTCTACTCTCACTACTATCGGCTGTCTACTGTTCTTCTCATTTATCAAAATGTTCATCGACAGGTTTGGTGTAAACTCTACATTCCTGGTATCTCGAAATACACACATTTCTCTCACTGGAAACACTGACATCTCGTCCTCAGAATAAATAAAACTGTCATACACAAACGTGGCAAAATCGAGATAGACTTCCGGGGCATAGTACAGTTTTTCTGCCACCGCAGAAGCAACCAATATACATTGGCTTATCGGCCCGATGGAACTTCTACTCGCTACCACTTATAGAAGCTAATTCTGTCACATCTGGGAGCAAACTGATTTAATCTAAAACGTCGATTTACAACGACGACTATTTTCGAACCTTCTTGAACAACTTTGCCTCACAAACAACTCACCGCTCCATTCAAAACACGTGAACTACAATCACCTAGCTTATCTCAAAACATAAACAAATTTATAAAGGCCCTGCAACTAAGGAAGGGATGTAAGACTTATTTTGTCCTCCCCATTTACATTCTATATTCTATGTATTACTTCCCTTTGACTATAAATTAAACTCGGCTAATATCAATCATAAAAATAAATCTGCTAAAAATAAATCTCCTAAAAATAAATCTAACAGAATTTTCCCTCTTAATCCCCCTAACGGTTACATCAGCTTTATAACACATCACTATGTTTCGTCAAACCTGTTACCTAATGACAAAACAATGACTAATAGAAATCGCTAATTTAGAAGTATAAATATAATTCAAATATTCTTCATTCACATTGTCACACTTTACCTACTTAAAAAAAAAATAAAAAAATTACGGTTTCTAGTGATGATTTCAGCAGATAATACATTTTTTAAAAATAGCCATGTGTGTTTCTATACTATTGTAACCAACGCAGACACAAATATCGAATTTAAGCAGATTAATAACGATGGCCCGTCAAGTGGGAGCTACAAGGAATAAAACCGAGATTAAGTATAGAATATTTTTTTGCAACATAGGCCGAGTTCTCAACGTTTATTTATTCACTTTGAATGAATCTCACAAGATAGCAGATTTTAGGATGCCCTTACTGATGGCGGGAGCCTCGGTAGCACAGTGGTTAGTGCACTGGCTTCCTAGCTCGGTGGTCCATGGTTCGATCCCCAGTTGAGGTGTGATTTTTTTAGACCGTAAACGGCTCCGGGGTTGACCCAGCCTCATGAATTGGGTACCAGAGCAAATCTGGGAAGGTTAAGGCGGCCGGCGTGATGCTGACCACATCACCCATAGAGTGCCGACGGTCAAGAAAATATGGGCCTAACAACTTATTCCCAATATGCCTCAATGAGCGTGTAACGGGATCCTTTACATTTTTTAACTGATGGCGTATAATCTACAGGGAACGAAATAATGGAAGAAGCAGTTTTGAAGAAAAACAACTGATCCGCTCGAATTATGGACGTAAACAAGTAAATAAAGGAGCTGCTGTGAAATTGTGGCTGATCCAGGGCGAACCCAAACGTCACGTGTAAAACTTTCTCCGTATAATTATCTTTTTTTTAAAATAATGATTTAGGGAGATGTGATAGGGAGGGCGTGGATTATGTGTGTTGTGATATGTGATCACTTTATTGCATTGCGGCCAATTCACACTCGCACCAGAACCGTACAACAATAAAACTCTTGATTCTAAGACAGGAGTTGTATTTATTCATATTGCCCTTTCAGTGACCCAAACCCACAAAGCACACTAACAAACTAACGAACTAACAAACACTAAACAAACACCCAGCCAGTGCTCATGTGCTAACGTGTCCACAAGCCTCTACAGACTTTTCTGCCGACACTGGGTGCCTAGTTTTGCGTCTCCCTTCAGCAGCCGCTCTTGCGAATCATCTCTCTCTCTCTTTTTCTCCCCAGTACAGCACTAACACCAAATTACGATTGTATGAGAGCTGTGTGCTTTCTGTGCTTCTCTATGGTACGGAATGCTGGAGGGTAACAGAGATGGAAATGTCGAAACTGTCCTCCTTCCACGCATTCTACCTAAGGAAAATTCTCCGAATCTTTTGGCCAAACACCATCAGCAACCAAGAACTACTTATTCGGAGTAACCAGGAGGACATGCACACCATCATAGCTGGCAAGCGCTGAGTTGGGTTGGCCACGTCCTCAGTAGGGATCCTGATACCATCACAAGAACATCTATGCTATGGACCCTCGAGGAAAAGCGAAAGAGAGGCCGACCTAAAACAACTTGGCGGAGAGCTGTGGAGGCCGAGATGAACCACAGTTGGGGCACTGTACGAAGGATGGCCGCCGACCGAGCAAAGTGGAATCAATTTGTTGCTTCCTTACAAGACGCCACCAGGCGTGGTGGCCACTGACTGGTTTGACGGTTGGCGGTTATGGATCAAAGAAGAATACCGATGAAATAGAAGATAACGTTGTAGAAAAAAAGAAACCCAATAAGTGAAAAAAAACTAATGTTGAAAATAGCAGTATTGAAAGAGGTCACAATTACACAAGTAATATATTTTGGAAATGCAGACATAACACTTTGTTGAAACCCATAATAGAAGGGAAAGTTAAACACAACTGGACAAGAGCGTACAAAGCTGTAATTGGAACGATAACATCAAGAACAAAATAATTTACCTTTCATAGTCTGCCATAAAGGCAAGAGAGAAAACGTCAAAACCGTTAAAAATGCATTATGGCTGCCTTTGATGTGTAGAGTGTACTTCAGCTGATCTGATCTTAATAACCTAGAGCGATATGTCTCGACCGGGGTTCCACGGAACTCTAGGGTTCCGCGAGTGGTCGCTAGGAGCTCCGAGATATATCGTGACTGAATTAAAAAAAAAGTAGGTTTTTAAAAAAAATAAAATTGTTCGCCCGGCGATGTTGGAGCTCGCAGTGCTAGACGGAGACTGAGCAGCCCCGTTTGGCAGTGCGCAATAGGACAATGTTCACTCTTTCACATTTCATATTTCATTAGCATCTTGTAGAGTAGAAATTTGTGATGGGTTGAAAGGGAGGGAACCCACAAGATAAATAGTAGGCTAATAACCAGGCCAAAAAAATAGATTCACAGAAAAAAATCATTCTCTACTCAAAATAGCACTGACAATTTTTATTGGATTATTATATTTCCAACTTACTAATTACGCTAAGATACCATGTGCTGTATATACAGTCGTTTTTATGCAGAGGTTTCCTGAGACCTGAAAATTACTTCAAGGATAAAAAGGTTGAGAAAGACTGACCTAGAGATTCTACGCCAGCGTTCTGAACGCATGATGATTTTTACGTGCACTACAAAGAAGATCTCAAGACGTTTAAGAAGTAATTAAACGCAGACAATCTAGTCCCAGGTGGTACAGACAGACACCTTCACATTCCTAGGATGCATAGTAACACCAGACGGCGGGGCAGGCAAAGACATCAACATCAGAATGAATAAAGCAAGAACAACCTTTTTTAGCCTAAACATCATCTGGAAGTCCTCTCAATACAGCACAAGCACAAAATTAAAATTATATCAGAGCTGTGTGCTCTCTGTGTTTCTCTATGGTGCGGAATGCTGGAGAGTTACAGAGAAGGAAATGTCGAAATTGTCCTCTTTTCACACAACATGCCTGAGAAAAATTCACCGCATCTTTTGGCCGAATACCATCACCAACCAAGATCTGCTTACTCGGAGCAAGCAAGAGGACATGCACACCATCATAGCTGGCAGACACTGGAGCTGGGTTGGCCATGTCCTCAGAAGAGACCCCGATGCCATCACAAGAACAGCTATGCTTTGGACCCGTGAAGGAAAACGAAAGAGAGGCCGACCAAAAACAACTTGGCGGAGGACTGTGGAGGCTGAGATGCAAAGAATGGACCAGAGTTGGGGCACTGTACGAAGGATGGCCACCGATCGAGCAAAGTGGAATCAATTTGTTGTTGCCCTACAAGACGCCATTAGGCGTGATGGCCACTGACTGCTCTGACGGTCGGTGGTTAAGGATCTAAGAAGAAGAAGAATCTAGTCCCAGGTAATTCAACACCACAGGAGATGGATCCCGATAGCCTACCATGTCGAAAAATGAAGCATCGTAAATTTATGGATGCGACCTCTGGGACAAAGCCGTGTCAAGTCTTCTTCTTCGAGTGCCATGCCAGATGGCGTAGGTGATGGTGTTTGTCCACAACTTCTGGTCCCCATGTGCTGTTTATGATGAATCAAAAACATATGATGTTGAAATTTTTTTCTGTCCAGCATATTCTCTCTTTGCTATCCACTATTTCTTTTTCTTCAGTCCTTGCTGTTGTTACAATATATTCCAGCTTTTCTTTTCTCAACACATGTCCCTGGAACAACTAATACGAAAATTAAGCTTCCTCTGCTCACTGGCTTAGTTCTGATCAATCCCATTACTCGTTTTAACTGTCCATATTATTTTGATATTGTTCAACAAAAACCACTTCTATGTGACCTCAAAGGATTTTCATGCTTGCCCATGATTCACCTCCATAAAATAGAATTTGGTCTGTCCAGAAAATGGAAAGTACAGTATGAAGAATAATATGCGTGAGTTTTGCAGATGGAAAAAAAAACTATTTGGAAAAACAATTAATACAATAACGTAAAATATATGTATTTTTAACTTGTGTTATTACTGGTAGTGTGACCGTATAGATAACAGTTAAAGTCACCAAGGAAACCCGCTAGATGAAAACAAACAATAATCAACTATCGACTTAACGATATACAAGGTATTTTGTGTTTTATGATACAGTAAACAACAAAGAAGGAAGTTTTGTGGCTTGCCGCGGCGAAGTAACCCCGTTAACAGAAATCAGTACACAATATCACATTGTTCTCCTGGATCTAACATTTACAGTCAGCACGTCAGCTGTGCAGACATTGTTTCTCCGTTTGTCAGAGCGACCTCTATCACACGAAGAGATCTATGACCCGCGTCAAATATCTATTTAGCAAGCTAAATTTTATTTTTCCTTATGCCAGCCTCTTGCTTACTTATACTTATGAGTTCCCATTATTATCTTAGCCTACTTATGCGTTCACCGATAACAGTTGCCCCCTGTTCTCTAACAAAGGTACACCCATGTTTGTTAGGGGCGCACTCTGTTTTCTCAAAGTGCCATAATTGCAGCTAAATATAACAATATGCTTGTGAGCAGATGTGAAGTGCTCTCAGAGAATGTTTACCGTTTATTGTCCTCTTTATCGCTGCTGTTGTTAATAAATCCCGCATTGGTTTACTGTCGTTCTGGCGCACGTCACGTGGTCTGGTTATTATTTTTCTTTCTCAAGAACACTGAGTAACTTGTTTGTTATCATCATCATCTATCTGTTTGCCTACCTGTCGGACATCGGGTTGAGTCTATTACTTAGCGTCATTTTCTTTTTAGACCTTGTTCTTCAGGTCTACCCGTAACTACTGGTTACTGTGGGTTATTTTTCTATTGTTCTTGTCCATGTTCTCTTTTCTACCGTCCTCGCCCAAGTTCTTGATTTTCAAACGGTCTACTTTATGTTATTTTCTGTCTACCGTTCTATCTATATTTTTTTTCTCCACAGATTCTTCTCCATTTTTTTTTCTTTTCTACCGTCCCAGTTTGTGGCTGGTCGTTTAAAGAAATAGAATGAACGTAGAAATAGAATGAATTAGAGGACGTATCAAATCTTTCCCTGAATGACCCACTAAATATGGATCGTGATAATGGGTGAAGGTTTCCGTAAGATAGTGAGCTTCAAGAAGAAAGACAGTGAAGAAAATACAGCTACTTAAATTCCTCTTGTACAAGAATGAAACAGTAATAGTTTCAAGAGGGGATTTCGTCTGTTGGCCATCTAGATTCTTCTGATACGTATTGAAAATATTTTAATGAATTAGCCCCCCCCCCTCCCCCTCCCCCCCCCCCCCCAAACAAAAAATAGTAGAAAACAAATAGTTTACATATCAACCAATAATAACAATCAATGTACTATACACTGGACACGGAAGTAGCAGTGAAAACTACAAAGAAAAGTTATTTATTAATGATAAAAAGTCAGTGATTGTATGTATACGGAATGAATGAATTGATAAAAATGAGTGAAAATAACAATTAATGTCTAAAGATATCTATAACAAACACTATTGTGACTTGGTTTTAATTTAACAGAGTCGGTATCACTACTGTATCATCATGATTATGTGAAGGAGAATGATAAGTTCCAGTGTAGATATCAACTTAACTGAGATGTCCAACGTCGAGTCTGTTAACGGTATCTGGCTGTACCTTGGTGATGTTAGGCAGCTCACTATGACTATGCCTTCATTTCATTGTTCAAAGTCGTTTGAGGTCACCCGATGACTCAGGAAGCAAGATCAGACCCGGCTCTTCCCTTTAACCACAGGATAAATGGAGATCTTGTGTTGGTTCGAACTTGATAGGACATAAAAAGAAACAACAAGGCGCCGTAAGTACTCCTATCTTCAAGAGTGTGTTTACGCGCCTATTCATTCATAACATAATTCAGTTTATAGAATACTGAATATTGACAATAATCTATTAGGCTTCTAGTTTTTACGGGCACCCGGTAGACACATGTGCGTGGAAAGATGTCTATCAATCACCCGTCTTGCTCTTTTCCTTCACAACCTCTGCTGATCTATCAATATGTGGTCTGAGCACTAATACCTATGCTTCATTGTGAACACAGTGATGTAATGAGTGAATCTAATAGCCAATGATAATGGCCATATTATGTTTTCGAGTGTAACTGTGCCATGATGAAGATGCATTTCACATTGATTTTTCATGTTAGTTATATCGGGTAATATAAGTCAGTTCTCTGATATATAATAAGGTAATGCGATGCCGGTCAACTACATAAACTTATTGGGGTATACCATCTATACAACATGTAAGCATCAATTATACTACAAGGGTTATAGCAGAGGTTTTCAAACTTTTTTGGTCCGCGGCTCCCTTGACCTGTGCATAAATCACCGCGGCTCCTCTCTATACTATATTTATTGATGGACCTTGGCTCATAATATCGAGCCCAACACTTTTCCCAAGCCACCCCGACGCCCTTAGCCGAGGGCCGCGACGCCCCTGGGAGCCGCGACGCACAGTTTGAAAACCTCTGGGTTATAGAATCACAAGTCGTACATGAAATTTACATAATATACAAACGGAAAATAAAATATAAGCTTACCCAATCAGCAGAATCCTTTCTAGGGCTGGCAAAGAAAGATCATGTCTGTTACTCGAGCCTAGAATAGAATTAAACATTTGACCTCTGACTTGGCAAAAGCACTTATGAAGAATACAGTTTTAGTCCTCCGATATAAAAAGTCTGACGTACAAAGAATTTCGCCAGTAATTATGTTACCATCTGATGGCGTTTTGAATTTCGTGAGACCAAATAAGACTACTGTTGTACTGAACAAGATGTTCTGAATTACTTCGAGTAATTCGATCTTTGCTTTCATTAGTAACAACGACCATTGCAGATGTCGGAAAGAATTTATGGACATAATGCCCGTTTTTCTGCTGCGACGCGAACAGTCCAGTCGTTAGATTAAATTACCGTAAGCGATTCTATTGTGATAGAGGGAGGTACCAAGGGGCGTAACCGAGGTGTCGTACTACCTATTGGAGGTAATTAGTTTTTCCCGGAAAGAAAAATGCATCGAGCTTGCGACACTGTCTATATTCTTTTGTTTTTTTTTTTAACTGTTCTTCTCCATGTCTTGTTTTCTACCGTCTCAGGCTTTGCTCTTGTTTTCAAAAAGCTCTTCTTGATGTTCTATTTTCTACCGTCCCAGCCTATATTGTTTTTTCCATCCGTTCTTCTTAATGTTCTTTTTTTCTACCGTCCATGTTCTTTTTCGACCAACTGTTTTTCTTCGTGTTTTTTTTTTTTTTCTATCGTTCTTGCCCATGTTTCTTGTTCTGCAGATGTTCTTCGTGTTATTTTTTCTACTGTTCTTCTCCAAGTTCTCTTTTTCCTACAGTTCTTCGAGCTTTTCTAAAGTTCTTATCAATTGACAAGCTGTAGTTTTTCCCTCGCTTTTGGCAAATCTATGTCTACGACACACTAACAATTGACAACCATTCTTACAGAAATATTAACAAAACAGACGGCACGTTAAAGGAAACACTAGTCAACGCAATATTTAAAATGTTAACAACATTTCTCTGGTGTCTCAATCTGTTGGAATTCTGTTTCGTTCATCAAGTTCCAACCTGCGCGCTAGGATACACTTTCTGTGTTTTACGTCTTAAAAACGTGACGTCTGTTTCTCATCTGCTTGGTAAATATTGCGTCTGCTGCGTCCATTTCCCTTGTAGTGGTCCCGTGATGGCGTTCTTCATTGTCATTGCTTGGTCTTTACATACAAAACCCAGAATTATTTCTTTGTTCTGCTGCAGCTATGCGCTTCTGTTTTATGGCACATACAAACACAATTAGATGATGATCACAATTCACAAGCCACATACGCAAAAACTGCTATCAACATGAAGTTTCTTACCTGAACAGCTCGAGCAAAAACCTGAAGAACAAACGACACTTAAACACCAAAGTGGCAACTCAGAAGAAAAATTACATTTGAAGACTTGAAGAAAAACTAATTTAAAACAATTTTTTTTTTAATCAATTCAACACCCGAGGGACAACTGAAGAAAACAACTATAAGTGAATACCTGAGGAACAGGTAAAAAAATGATACTTGAAGACCAGAGGGATAAATGAAGAAGACAAGACACTTGAGCACAAGAAGGAAAACTGAAAACAAAACGACACTTTGAACATCAGAGGGGCAACTGATGAAACAAATCCACTCTTGAATACGGGAATGAAAACCGAAAGAAACGACACTAGACCGCCAGATGGACAACTGACTAATACACTTTGAACATCAGAGGGAAAATCAAAGACTGATATGATACACATAGAGCTTGTATTACTATGTCAAAGTTAACATGACAAAGTTCTATTTGAAACATATTTTCATTGCAAAGAAATATCCATATTTGGAAATATTGAGATTCTAAAAATTCATGAGATGGAAATTCTATTTGCGGGAGGAGGAGGAGGAGAAGGAACATAAAAATATGTATATACCTTATATATATATATATATATATATATATATATATATATATATATATATATATATATATATATATATATATATATATATATATATATATATATATATATATATATATATATATATATATATATATATATATATATATATATATATATATATATATGTGGTGGATTTGATGTTATTAATTGTTGTAGGTATTATTATATTGGTATTAAATGAGATTAGCTATGAAGGTCCCTGAATATACCCAATAATATTGTGAACTTTTCAGAGTACCTTTCCACTACCACCTTTTTATCTCATTCAAATTGTATTTATATTAGTATGTTAATTGACTTCGTGTTGTGTCTAGGGTTATGGATATAGAGTGTAATATACAATAATCAACAAACATACAAACAGATAGTTTATTATTCACAACAGCACACAGTACTACCACAATAACATACAAACGACACTCTAAAAGGCTATTGATAAGGTTGATAACGTTGGATTTTTATTCCCGTTAATGATATCCACCAAAAGATAGATATAAGTGGATGGAAGCAGACATCATCATCATCATCAGTTGATAAGATCTCTATGGTGTTGTTTGCTCCACTGTAGTGTATGGAATGTCAACTTGACCTACGCAGTGGTGTGTAGACATGGATTGAGTGTATAATGTGCGAATGATGATAAAGGTTCGTGGTGTTGACAAAAAATGTTCTTTTCTCACACTCATGTATGGCTGGAAGTCATCGACACCAACGACTGTGCACCTTTTCTAAAGTTTAATTGGACGTACACACTCGACAGCACAGATAGTGACAAATCACAGGTTGCCATAATACATCATAGTACAGTGGATAAATGGTCTTGCAATGTTACATGGGCACTCATGTAGAATAAGTGTATAATGGACTGTCAGTAGCCAAGCACTCAGTATCGCCCATACATATATCATCTGACTTCACTGACTGAGCACGTCAGCTTATAAACAATATTTCAGATGGCTTCTAAACCTAATCTCGTCTAGCGACGATTCTTCAACATAATGTTCAGCACATATTTTTTCCATATAATAATATTGAACCGCTAATAACGGGTTCTCATGTGTAGCAGTGATCTCTGGACTAAACAAGCGATAATACGGGCATCCCTTTTCTCTTCTTGAAAGTCACTACATGTTTTGGTTCCAAGATGGCTTCACTCGTGAGCTGTCACTCACGTTTGGATACAGATAATGAATCTGTCCTAAAGTTAGTCATTCATAAAACATTTCATTGCTCTGTAGATTTGATCATGAACAATTGACTGCAATCTACAGGATATAGTGCTGCTAGGAATCGAAGTCGTTTTCATCGAGTCAAATATATTCTCTTAGACATTCAAATCGTAACTATCGAAAATGGTGGCTTCGATCGAGAGTTCATAAGAGTATCTTTGATTACCTTGGTAGAGGAAATATGAAACTGCCATTCCTTGGCAATACGACTAAACACTGGGGTAAAGCATACACGATAGGTTTAGACGACTATCACCTTCCCCACAAATACTGAGATCACTTTTTCCCCGGCGACAGGCCGACATGGAAAACACACAGTCCCTATCAGGACGAAGCCAAATCACACCACACTCTAGCGACACATCCGCCGAATAGCCTTCGACCTCTCTAGAGACAACAGAACATATAGTTCGACTTAGATATGTAAAGATATACAGATATAAGACAGACTCGTCCTACTCAGACAAACAATACACATAAATTCAGGCCATAGATATTCTGAAGCAAGAACAATCTATTATTACCCAAACAACGAATAAATCGCAGTAAAATGGATTTATCCGCGGAGTTTGATCGAAAGAGCCGACACAACTTTCAAGGGAAGTAACTCAATAATGACTTTCCCTTAAGCACTAAAAAATTACCTATGTATAATATTGTAAGATATCAAAGACTGCACGTAACAGTCTTACCACACCTCCCGGGAAAAAAAAAAATGGAACATTTTTTTTTTTTTTTGAAATACATCTAGGAGCAACGTACAATAGGCTCACAACGCATGAATAATGCGCAGATGAAAATATCAGGAATACCTATAACGCCTAATATGAGGCTAAGTCGACTTATGGAGCGACTGGTGAGAATGTGTCTCATAAACTGAGAGAAATTATTTCTCTACAAGTATATTTTTCCAGGAAGGTGTCATCAAAGTATAATACAATTCTGGCAATTACACAATGCCTAAAAAATTCATATCATCATTTCGCATTAGATATCTTAAATTTATGATTTATGAAGAAAAAAATCATCAAAGCACAGCGGTGAATAAACATCAATGAACCGCTATGTAGTGATACAATCATTATATTATTAAATTACAAATGTGTATCTATCATGATATAGAAAAGGAACTACTATAGAACTAGACATATCAAGAAGTCTAAGCCCTAATAGTTATGTGGAATCATGTGGGCATCTTGACAGAATGTCTGCCATCACATTATCTGATCCACGAATAGCTCGCACAGAGAAATGAAAAGGTTGAAGAGCAATTGCATATCGAGTAGACCTCGAGCTCTTCAAATTCTTACTCTGTATAGCAGTACGAGCTTTTTGGTCGGTTTCTACTATGAAATGTGCGCCTAGAAGGAATCTCTGTAGTTTGAGGATCGACCAAACCATAGCTAATAGCTCACGGTCTAAAACCGAATAATTCCTTTCTGCCGCATTAAGTTTTCTGGAAATATACATTACAGGATGCAGAGTTCCAGAGTACTCTTGCATTAGTGCCGCTCCAATCCCAGTGGATGAAGCGTCACTACGAAGAACGAATGTCTTATCTTTAGTGGGTAGCACTAAAATAGGTGGTGTTGAAAACAGTGTTTTAATCTTATCCAGAGAGCATTGGCATTCCTGAGACCAGTGGACCACATTAGGCGAACCTTTCTTTAGAAGTGTTGAGAGAGGTGCCATGATAGAGGATAGATTCTGAATGAATCTGCCATAAAATTGAATAAGACCTAACAGACTTCTCACCTGTTTTTTAGTCTTAGGGATTGAGATGTTAAGTATCTTACTAGTATTATGGTCCTCTGTCTTTAGGAAACCATGACCAACTCGGTGGCCTAGGAAAGAAATTTCGCTAAAACCAATATAGGCTTTAGAGGGTTTCGCTGTCAGGTTGTGCTCACGCAAAGTAGACAGCAATTCATCTAACCCCGAATAGTGATCTTCCCAAGTATCGCTGAAAAGACAGATGTCGTCTAGATATGCAATGACATCTGCCCGATAAGATAGGATTCGGCGCATCATGCGTACGAATGTAGCTGGTGCGTTCATAAGACCGAAAGGCATAAAATTCCATTGGAACAAACCTCTAGGTGTTGAAAAAGCCGTGAGAGGTTTGGCGCGTTCAGATAAAGGAACTTGCCAATATCCTTTAGACAAATCAAGTTTAGTGAAAAAATGAGATTTGGAGAGTCGAGTAAGTAGCTCTTCCAGTAAAGGCATAGGTTCGGCATCGAACTTAGTTACTTGATTCAATTTTCGATAGTCAACGCAAAGACGTATGTTATTGTCTTTTTTACGCACAATAACCATCGGCGAAGAATATGCAGAGGTGGATGGTTCGATTATTTTCAAATCTATCATCTCATCCAACTCTTTCTCGACCTGTGCTTGAAAATGTATAGGTATAGGATAAGGTCTAATCCTAATAGGAGTATGGTCAGTTAGAACAATATCATGTTGAATGACATTCGTTTGTCCAGGGATGTCAGTGAGTACATCCTGAAATGTTTGCAACATAGTTGAAACTTGTCGCTGTTCTCCTAGAGACAAATCAGGAGAGACAGTAACGTTCTTCCATGATTCACTGGAATGAAGTGGGATCATTGGAAGAGGAAGATTTACATCTGAAAAACTTGTTTCCTCATCCTGTATCACGGACAGTGATGAGTAATGACCATGTGGTACTGGAGAATTGTCCGTTGCTTGGAAAATGGGTTGCAAATAATCCGGACGTTCATGGAATTCAGTAAGCATATTGATGTGGAAGGTTTTATGCTTCCCATCAATATCGACAATATAGTCGACATCGGAAATTTTCGATATTATATCGTACGGACCTTTCCAAGAAATAAGTAATCTGTTTTCCCTACAAGGTAGTAATACAAATGCTTTGTCACCAGGACAAAGTTGTCGTAAGCATCTCTTCTTATTGGCAAATTGCCTTGCCTTCTGTTTCGCAAATTCAGAAGAAGAAGTTGCTAATTTGCATGCTTCGATAATCTTTTGTCTCAACGCGATGACATATTCGTAGGATGACTTTGTGTCATCGTCAATATTGTCAGATGTTATGAGATCGTGAAGCAACGACATAGGGCCACGCGGACGCGCGCCAAAGACGAGTTCAAAGGGAGAAAATCCCGTATGTTCATTGGGTACCTCTCTGTAAGCGAAGAGGGCCGCAGGTAAAACTCTGTCCCAGTCCTGAGGATGATCCTCAGTTATCTTCCCCAGTAAGTTTTTAAGTGTTCTATTAAGGCGTTCGACCATACCATTAGACATTGGATGGTAGATACTACTTAAAGATCTATCTATCTGCAGAGTAGACATTACTTGAGACATGGTATCTGATATTAGTTGGGTGCCATGGTCTGACAATATCTCTCCGGGGAACCCCAGACGAGAAAATATAAGCCAAAGAGCATCTGCAATATCAGCAGTAGTAATGCTCTTCAGAGGAATAGCCTCTGGCCAACGTGTGCACATATCAACACACGTCAAGATAAACTGATGTCCTCTGGCAGACTTGATCTTAAATGGACCAATTATGTCTATGGCCATTTTTTGGAACGGCCGAATAGGAATGTCCGCCGCCTGAATGGGTGCAGCATGCCGTGGACCTTTGGATTTAACTTCCTGACATACTTTACAAGATCGACAATAAATCCGTATGTCCTTGTTTACCAATGGCCAAAAGAAAGCCGCAAGGACTCTTGACTTAGTACGGGAAAAACCCATGTGTCCAGCACACTGAGAGTCGTGAGCGTGCTGCAAAATTTTAACTCTCAAATTCTTGGGAACCAGGATTTGAGAATGACTTGACGTAATGGAGTCTTGAACCATACGTACAAGTACGCCATTCTTCTTTGTAATCCACGATTTACGACTTGTGTCTTTATTCGGATCACCTTTAGTTGCAAGAATGAAGAATTTCTTCAGAGTGGGATCATCTTCTTGCTGTTTTATAAACGAGTCACGAGAAATTACCAAGGGATTATCTTGGTTATGCACTTCATTATTTTCAATAGATGAAGTTTGAGGCATATTAAGAGCCTGAGCTCTAGTGACTACAGCGTTAGCAATCTGCATGTTTTGCCTTTCCCACGTGGAAATTTGTTGCGGAGTGCATTCTTTGACTCCATGAATGCGACCGATGATGAGGTCAGCGATCGGATTCGGAAGAAGACATGCGTGTACATCTCCTGTAAAGAAAGGAGTAGCAATCCTAATGATAGCAGTAGAGTATTTCTCTAATGTGCCGCCAAATGTTACACATTTGACTACTTGTCCAGTGGCACGGGAAGGATCTACGAGTGACTGCCTAACACCAATTGTGGTGCATCCAGAATCAAATAGCACAGAGACTGGATTGTTATTCACTAAACCCTTATGTAAGACAAGAGAACCTCTTCCATCATGCGCGACTGATGCCGGAAGAGCAGGAAGAGGATGGCCACAGCTTAAAGTAGACACTGTGGTTGGCTCAAATAGCGTTTTGCATTGGGGGCACTGAGATGCTCTCCCAAAATCAAAAGCGGCACATGCCATATTACTAGCATCATTATTATCTTTACTCTGTTTATAGGCTTCATTGGACTCTTGTTGTGCAGAGTTTGCCTGAAAATGTGGTTTATGTCTTTTGTATTGAGATCTACCTCGGTTATTATCACCTCTGTAGTTATTGTTACCTCTATTGTAACCCCTATTTGGGTTTGAGTCATAGTTCCCTTGGTTACCATTATCATATTCATTATAATGAGTATCTCTGTAATTATGATCTTGTTGACTCCAAGACGGATAACCCTGATAGTTTCTATAATTACTTCCTCTACGGAAATTCCTATAATTATGACCACCCCTGTGTCGAGAGCTATCAGGTCGTCTCCAGTTCTTTGAAGAAGAACCCTGAAATGATTGGTTACCTTGGTTTAGATAACTATTATGGTTACCTTTTTTATCAAATCTGTTTTGAGGTCCCTGAAATCTGTGTGAATAATTGGGATTGTATGGTGTTGCTGAAGCAACTGGCATACTCTCCTTAATCTTAGTGTTGCCAAAAGTCACGTCGGGGTGTGCAGTGACATATTGGGAAAAATATTCTTCCATTTCTTTTAGAGATTTGGGTTTACGCTCATGTATAAATTCAAGGAAAGGTTTGTTCACACATGACATAATCTTATCTCTGAGCAACAAATCCATAAGTCCTTCATACGTTTTTTCTGTTTTGGAAAGCTCAATCCAACGATCAACTGTGAGACGTGCCTTTGCAGTGAATTCTGAGAATTCTACACCCGTCTCAGGCACCATCGTTTTAAATAAAAGGCGATAGCCTTCCTCACTTAGCTGATATTTTTTTATCAAAGCCGCCCTAATGACATCATAATTATCCTTATCTGCTTCTCCTACAAGGCATAATCTAGTCAAAGATTCACCTTTCAAGTTTTCTGATAATTGATTAGCGTATTGTGATTTATCCACATTATGTGTACGACAAGAACGTTCAAATCTATCCAGCCAGAATGTAATATCGTCACTGGACTGATTGAACGGTGGAACCTTAACCTTGTAAGTAGAAGGTTTACCATTACCACTAGATGCCTGATTAACATTACTCATACTTGTCAATCTCAATTTCTCTAACTCAAATTCATGTTCTCTTATTGCTTTTTTCTCTTCAGCATCTAATCTTTTTTGTTCAGCCTCCCTGTCTAATCTTTTTTGTTCAGCTTCCCTGTCTAATCTTTTTTGTTCAGCTTCACTGTCTAATCTTTTTTGTTCCGCAGCAGCTTCTCTTTCTAATTTTTTTTTGTTCAGCTTCACTGTCTAATCTTTTTTGTTCCGCAGCAGCTTCTCTTTCTAATTTTTTTTGTTCAGCTTCAAATCTCCTTTCCTCCACCTGCATCTGCAATTTCTTTTGTTCAGCAGCAGCCTCAGCTTCTCTTTCTAATCTTTTCTCTTCCGCCATAGCTTTTCTTTCTTCTGCAGCTAATCTTTTCTCTTCTGCAGCTAATGCTTTGTCATATTGAGCAACTGCCCATTGTTCTAATTGTTGACCAGTCTTATCAAGGGCTTTCCCTTGTGTAATGAAGTATTCTAATGTAGCCATGATGTCTAACAATAATACTAATCACCTGAATCAATAATAATACCACAAGTTCTCAATGACTTGATTAATCAGTATACTATCCCAATATCTGTGGGTCACAAGCCTTTAATAAGGTCTTGTATAATAGTAATAATAATCAGGTACTGGTTTATACCATAATCCAAGTGCAGTGCACAGGCAATTGTGTCTTATGAAATATACCTATATAAAACATATGTCAACCAACAGAATACATAAAGTACAAATAGGACTGACAATACAAGAACGTTTGCAGAAATCAAAATAAATCAAATAGGGAAATCAATGAAAATAATCACTGAATCTGCAAAGAATAACAACACAAATGACGTCACAATATATGAATATAAATTGAGAATAGAACTGAAAGATAGAAAAGGTTAGACCAACAAATTACAAACAAATCAAAACAAAACTAAAGAACAAAGAAATATTACAAAAATAACAATAATTACAGACTTCACAGCTAACACAAAAGCAACAGTTGTCGCAGCAAATTTTCAATCAAGAAAATTGCACCTATAGAAAACGCCCACAACGGACCCTCTATGACGTGGGATATTCTGTTGTGAGGACGCCGCCCAACCTTAAACACAACCCGCTGACATAGAAACTAACATACTATACAAACAAATAACATGTAAACATAAATATATATAAATTATGTGTATGATAGTATGTGTTGCAAAATAGGCTCAGTCTTACAGTAATGGCAAAGTTATTTTTATGAAAACAAACAAACTGCCACTTTATTCAATTAAACATTCTGGCCTTAAATATTAAAGTTCATATATGGAAAACAAGAAGATCCATCGATGAAAATAGGGCTTCTTAGTTCACTCATACTGTCTTCCTGTTAACATTGACAAGAATTGATCCAACTGTTCTGTGAAACTCTATAATGTCTAATGTAAAACTGTCAACAACGCTGACCTACATACTGCATTCACCTGACAGGTCACGTGACGAAGTGTTGACAAAGAGCAAACCAATACTGCAAGTGTGTCGTATCAGCCACAGGAAACGGTCTGGTATCGGTAATCTGTTGACTTCTGAACTTCTGCGAGGTCAAACCCAGAAAGCTGGTCCACCAGTTGATAAGGATGATAACGTTGGATTTTTATTCCCGTTAATGATATCCACCAAAAGATAGATATAAGTGGATGGAAGCAGACATCATCATCATCATCAGTTGATAAGATCTCTATGGTGTTGTTTGCTCCACTGTAGTGTATGGAATGTCAACTTGACCTACGCAGTGGTGTGTAGACATGGATTGAGTGTATAATGTGCGAATGATGATAAAGGTTCGTGGTGTTGACAAAAAATGTTCTTTTCTCACACTCATGTATGGCTGGAAGTCATCGACACCAACGACTGTGTACCTTTTCTAAAGTTTAATTGGACGTACACACTCGACAGCACAGATAGTGACAAATCACAGGTTGCCATAATACATCATAGTACAGTGGATAAATGGTCTTGCAATGTTACATGGGCACTCATGTAGAATAAGTGTATAATGGACTGTCAGTAGCCAAGCACTCAGTATCGCCCATACATATATCATCTGACTTCACTGACTGAGCACGTCAGCTTATAAACAATATTTCAGATGGCTTCTAAACCTAATCTCGTCTAGCGACGATTCTTCAACATAATGTTCAGCACATATTTTTCCATATAATAATATTGAACCGCTAATAACGGGTTCTCATGTGTAGCAGTGATCTCTGGACTAAACAAGCGATAATACGGGCATCCCTTTTCTCTTCTTGAAAGTCACTACATGTTTTGGTTCCAAGATGGCTTCACTCGTGAGCTGTCACACACGTTTGGATACAGATAATGAATCTGTCCTAAAGTTAGTCATTCATAAAACATTTCATTGCTCTGTAGATTTGATCATGAACAATTGACTGCAATCTACAGGATATAGTGCTGCTAGGAATCGAAGTCGTTTTCATCGAGTCAAATATATTCTCTTAGACATTCAAATCGTAACTATCGAAAATGGTGGCTTCGATCGAGAGTTCATAAGAGTATCTTTGATTACCTTGGTAGAGGAAATATGAAACTGCCATTCCTTGGCAATACGACTAAACACTGGGGTAAAGCATACACGATAGGTTTAGACGACTATCACCTTCCCCACAAATACTGAGATCACTTTTTCCCTGGCGACAGGCCGACATGGAAAACACACAGTCCCTATCAGGACGAAGCCAAATCACACCACACTCTAGCGACACATCCGCCGAATAGCCTTCGACCTCTCTAGAGACAACAGAACATATAGTTCGACTTAGATATGTAAAGATATACAGATATAAGACAGACTCGTCCTACTCAGACAAACAATACACATAAATTCAGGCCATAGATATTCTGAAGCAAGAACAATCTATTATTACCCAAACAACGAATAAATCGCAGTAAAATGGATTTATCCGCGGAGTTTGATCGAAAGAGCCGACACAACTTTCAAGGGAAGTAACTCAATAATGACTTTCCCTTAAGCACTAAAAAATTACCTATGTATAATATTGTAAGATATCAAAGACTGCACGTAACAGCTATCTTATTTAAGACTGTGGTTGAATTTTGTGTAAATAAGATTTTTACAGTTTTATTATCCTGATTCAAATTTATTTGTAATCAGGACTGACAATTTAAAAGTGAAATCAAAATAATCATTTACATCAGTCAAATAGCACAATAGATCCTTTGTCCATATATATAATATTTTTCTAATATACGTCTGAAGTGTTCTCCTACTTTAAGGTAATACTGGTAGTACTACTAGGTTGTTGTTTTAAATCATGTCCTTTTGGAAATGTTTGTTTCTATTTTGTCACTTGTGGAACTATTAAATATTTGTCCCAGTTTTATTCACTGTCATTACATAGTTCTTTTAAAGTTCTGTAGTTGAGCTCTCAGGTGCCGAACGAGAACTTAACTTGGCCGTAGAATATAGGTTGAACCTTTCCCCTGCTCGCTTGACAATCTGTTCCCTGTTTGATAGGCAATGGCCACTAGCATGGGCTCGCAGTAAACAGGCAGAGTCTTGAATCAATTAGTTTTCAAGCGTTTGGTACCACATTAACGTCAGTACCCAGGACCTCTGAAATGTGAAAGTATGCATTATTCGTAATATCTAGCATACACTAATAGTCCACAGTTAAGGACATGTACATTACAAACAAACAAAAGGATCATATCCTTATACAAACCTATGCCACCGTTTTCTTTTGATGTGACAATGTACACCAGTATTCCTTTCCCTAATAGTTACAACGCCACTGCAATTCCAGCTGTAATCAAAGCGCTATATGACAATGCAAGATGTTGTGTTAGAACAAAGGGAATACAGAATGGTTTACAGTAGAAACAGGGGTGAAACAAGGCTGTATTATGTCACCACTACTTTTTGGAATAGCTATTGATTGGGTTATGAGAAACTATACCCATAATGAACAATTGGGTATAAAATGGACAAATGGAAAATTCCTGGGGGACCTGGATTTCGCAGATGATGTAGCATTCTTAAGTTCAACACCAAGACAATCCCAAGAAGCAATAAATAATTTGTGTCCTCTCTCGGTTAAAATTGGTCTCCAAATAAATGCCTCTAAAACTAAAGCTATGAACTTTTCTAACGAGACCTTTGATATCATCTTGAACGGGGAAAAACTACAGAAAGTTGAAAGTTTCAATTATTTAGGCAGTAAAATGACTCAGGATGGTGACACAACAAGAGAAATCCATACTAGAATTGCTTTGGCAGCTAGCGCCTTCAATAGATTATCTAACATTTGGAAATTACGATCATTGAAATATACATACCAAGCTTCGTCTGTTTAATTCAAATGTTATCTCAGTGTTAACATACGGCTGTGAGAGTTGGAAAATAACAAAATCATTGGAGAACAAGCTGAATACATTCGAGAACAAATGTCTTAGAAAACTCATGAACATCAGTTGGAAAGAATTCAAGACTAATCGACAAATAAGAGAAGACTCTAGGCAGAAATATGTCTCCGACTATATAAGGAAAAGACGATGGTCATATATCGGTCATGTCCTACGAATGCAAAACAACAGAATACCACTACAGGCGCTCACTTGGGTTCCTGAGGGTAAGCGGAAAAAAGGAAGACCAAAAGAAACACTCAGAAGAACAATAATAAGAGAAGGAAGAACGTTGGGCCTAAATAATGTGCAAGACTAAGAGGAGTGGCGTCACAACGAACAACCTGGAGAGCACTGGTTTCTGCCTTATGCGCCGTGTTTGGCGCTGAATTTATTATTACAGGTGTTATCGATCTGTGACAGTTATCACATGGTGGCCCATGTTCGCTGCTACTAGCCCAGACATATATTATTTTTCACATTCAATTTTTACATATTTAATAAAGCACATGAAATATACACCGATGCTCAGTTTCGATCTGTTTTATTGCCCAGGCTGCATCTATCACTGTTGAAAAATTTCTTAGAAATGGCGTCCTCCCCAACGCTTATTCTGACAATATCGATTCAGTTAGCCAATCGCTATTAATATCACAAGGGTAAACAGTCTTTTTCAAAAAATATCATTCAAACTTTTCCTATGTTACTAGGTTATTTATGTTTATTCAAAGGTCAGCCAATAATATTTAGTCTCACTTCAAATGCCACCCAATCAGATTCACTGTACTATCCCAGCCTATCTGTCACCTACTTTTTTCCCCAAAAAATATGCGATCCAATCTAAGCAGATATGACTTGACCTAACAGTATCTCTGATCTCTATGTATTGTTTTATCAATATTTAATTAGTTAACTCTTTCAGTCCCAAGCAAAAAGTGGGTTTGGCCCAAGCAAAAATGGCCACCCCAGTGCATTTTTATTGTAAAAAATTAATTACTTAACACAGTTCTCGTTGTGTCTTTCATGGCAAAAGTCCAAAATGGATGGCTATACTTTAAGAAAATAGCGTTTTTGAGTTGTCAAAATTAGAAAACAGCCCTAGAAAGGATCAAAAGATACGAAAGCCAGTATACTGTTGATCGGGCCAAATGGGTCTAGAAGGAAGTACAGTATACTAGCTCTTGGGACTTAAAGAGTTAAGGGACTATTTATATAACTAATAACATATTCTTGGTCAGCAAATCTTCAGGTACACGAATCTACGATTTTTAAGGGGTTATGTGGTTTGGTTCAAAATTCTATCTTTTTTTCTATGTTGGTTGTTTATTTTTAAACTACCTCCTGTTCACTTCTTTTCTCATGTACTTACGAGATAATTACGAGAGCTTAGGTCATTCATAATAAGAGCTTAACATGTTTACATGACCGAGGTGTCCACAATTCTAACTTTTTCATTGTATTTGGGGAAACCCCTAAGGCAAGGCTTGCCCCTGTGCTATGGTTGCTTTTAGTTTAAAATCAATGCAAAACGAATTAGCATTTCATCTATCCTTGCCCCCTCCTCGTTCCACAATGCATTTTAGGCAAATATTTTCTTAGAACTAGGAAAAGTGGGTGTTTATGTCAAGGACGAATTTGAAAAATTGGGTACCGTTTTGTTCGGCTATTCGTTAGCAAATAATAATCTGAAGGCGTAGGCGATACCAACCGTTCTAGCAGAAAATTCTTTTGTACTTTCTTATCTTTGCCTTTATGTCCTATATTGTTATATACTAATTTAGATATTGTATTTAGAAGTCACTACATATCTCCCCCCTTTAGAAAAGACGATCATATGTCAGTTCCTACTTCTAAATACACATAGATGAATTTACTATCTATGCCTGGTGACTACTCTGATGTTCGTCATACGGATGTCTGCTTAAAAAATCAGCTCCCACATTAGTTTTTCCGGGAATGTACTCTATGGTAAACTGGAATGGTTGTAGGAGCAAAGACCAGCGTAATAATCTAGCATTTTCATGCCTTGCTTGTGACAGACACACGAGTGGTTTATGATCTGCCTGGATCTTAAATGATTTTCCATAAAGATAAATCTGGAACTTTTTTATAGCCCATATGACTGCCAGACATTCTTTTTCACTTGTTGAATATTTTTGTTCTGCTGTGTTCAACTTACGGCTAGCATAAGCTACCTGGGTTAATTCCCCATCAAGTGAATTTGACCGTTGTAATAGAGCTGCACCCAAACCGATATTACTAGCATCCGTTCTCAGAATGAATTCTTGACTTAAATCAGGTAATTTCAAAATGGGCCTGCTTGTGAGCTTTTCTTTCAATTCTTGGTATGCTAATTCACATTGCGCTGTCCAAATAATTCTATCAGGATTTCCTTTGCGCGTTAAATCAGTCAATGGAGCACATATGGAGTTAAAGTTTTTAATATATTTTTGGTAAAAACCACATAATGAGACAAAAGATCTCACATCTTTTTTTGTTTGTGGTCTTGGTGCCTTTTTTAACTTCTCCAGGTTCTTGGGGTCAGGAGTCATGTTTCCCTGATGTACTGTGTGTCCCAAGAATTCTAGCTCTTAACATCCAACACAGCATTTCGTCGGTCTAGCTGTCAAATTGGTCTCTCTCAGTCGATCAAACAACATATTCAGAGAGTTAATGTGTTCCTCAAATGTTTCTGTTGCTATGAGAATATCATCCATGAAGTTGGTGATGCACGAATTCTTCAGGGGATCCAGTAACTTTCTCATCATCCTCGAAAACACACTCGGTGCATTTTTCAGCCCGAATGGCAACATATTAAATTCATAATGTCCTTCCGAGGTGCTAAAGGCTAAATAAGGTTTGACTTCCGGCTTTACTGGAATCTGATAGTAGCCTTTGCTCAGATCCACTTTAGATAAATATTTAGCTTTATTCAGCCTGGCAAACAGCTGATTTGTATCAGGTAATGGATCCACCTAACCTTCTGTGACAGCATTCAGTTTCCTGTAATCTATACACAGCCTGTGTTCTCCGGAGGGTTTTCTTAACAGAACCACACTGGAACTGTAGGAAGATTCACTGTGCGAGATAATCCCTTCTCTCAACAGATAATCTATCTCCTCCGTTAAAGCTTTTTCCTTAGCGAACGGAATCGAATAGGCTCTCATACAGATTGGTGTTGGGTCTATGAGTTTCATATCATACTCCAATAAATTTGTATGCCCCGGACGGTCCGTTTACACTTCTGTATGATTATTCAGAACCTGTTGTACCCTCTCCCTCTGATTTTCCGTTAAGTGTGTGCTGATTTTTACCTGTGCAGCGGTTTCACAGGGATGTAAAGGATATTCATGAGAAGTGAGTGGTTTCTTTTTCATCTCCATTGCAACAGACAAGGTCAGTAGGTGTGTCTCTTCCTGGTTTTCTCTGTCCAGATATTTCTTCAGGAGATTCACATGATAGATTTTCTCTTTCCCTTTCTTATCTATCTTATAATTTGTTCTTGACACCTTCTCCAGAGCTGTATATGGACCTTGCCATCTAATTTGCAATTTATTCTGGCTGCCGGGCAGTAGAAGGAGCACCTTCTCTCCCACAGCTAATTCTCGATCCTTAGCTTTCTTATTGTAATAGGCAGCATGCTTTTTCCTGGCTTGTCTCAAATTTTCATTAGCAAGTTTCCAGCCAGTTTTAAGACGAGTGGTCAGCTCGTTCACATATTGCTATGATGAGGTAATATTTTCTTCTGCCTTTTCATCGGTCCTTAACAATGCTACATATTGACCTTTAAATTTGTTGACCTGTTTTTCCAGGCACCGGTATGGTCTATTTCATTGGAAGCCATATAGTGAGGATTTTTCTTCCTAGAATCATCATTCACAAATCGACCGCTACCAATTTTTTTCTTGGGGTTTTCTTCCCACTTTAAATTCCTTGTGAGAGATCTTCTCTCTCTTTTATCTTCCTCCAGTTTACATAAGTCCGACTGGGGGATTTTCGGCTTATTCTGGGGTAAGACATCTCTTTGTGCTCGCTGCATAGTGGCCATGGTAAAACACTCGAGTGAAGACTGTCTGTGAAAAGGGGGTTCCCATTCCACTTTGTCCACTTTATTATAATCATTTTTCTTTCCAGGCCTAAGTTTGCCCCGTGGCGTGTCTAGGTCCTGATTCATTTTCCCACGTGTGGGTGTTCCCTCTTTATTTTCTGGCCCAGGTTTTCCATAATGCTTCTCTCGCATTTGGTTATTATTTTTCCACCCTGTGGAATTTTTCTTATTGCACTGGTCGCAGGCCTCGACAAATTTTCTTATGTCTTCATCCACTCCAGGCCAGTAATAAGACATAGATGTCCTTGAACAGGTGCGACCCATCCTCAGGTGTCCACCGTCTTGAACATGTGTTTGTCTCATAACTCGTTCCCTATATTTCGAGGGCACTACCAACTGTGCACTCTCATATGATCCTGCTTTATCCGTCCTGTAAAGCAGTCCATCATCCAAATAGAATTCTCCTTTTCTAGGAGGGGTATGGAGTTTTTGGAGTTTGTCAAAACACGGCTTCAGTGATCTATCTTTAACCTGTGCCTTCCTACACTCGTTACGAGACATAATTTTTGGTGGTTCCTCCTCTTGTTTAGGAGTCGACCTGACCTTAAGCGTGGCCATGTACACAGGTCTCCTTCCACAATTTTCAGTGTTATGGTTGTCCATCCTACACCGGCTACAATATAACCTACTTTGATGAAAAGGTTTTCTTTCATCATTTTTCCTTTCATTGAATTGTGAGGTTTTATGTTTATAGTCATTGCGTGGCCTATCAAAATATTGCTTACCTTTGTTCTGGTCTCTATGGTCAAACTTATTAAAGTTTTGAGGTGCCTTAAAATTGTCTACCTGTTTCTTTTTATTAACAACTACCTCTGCCTGGGCTGCCTGATACCTCTCAGAGACATTGAGTAACTCACCCAGCCTCTCTGCACCTTGTTCCATGAGAAACTTTCTCAGGTCTGGAGCCATGGACTCTCTTAGCTGCTCAATAAGGATCATCTCCTTAAGATCTTGGGTTTCCCCAGAGCAGTCCATTTCTCCAAGTAGGTCTCTAACCGTGCAGAGAACTGGTGATAAGTCTCACCCGACAGTAGTTTGGCATTCCTAAATTTTTTTCTATAAAATTCTCCGTTCTTTTCGTATCTTAATAAAAGAGCCTGCTTTAGCATGTCATAATTGTCCTGGTCATCTCTGCTCATCTTGGCAAAAACTTCATAAGCCGTTCCTCTAAGCCCTTGTGATAACTTGAGGCTCCACCTCTCTCTCTCTCTAACCCATATGTAGTAGCTAAAAGTTCAAATCTACTTAAATAATGTCATCTTCTTTCTCAACAAAATGATCTACATGAAAACCCATAGCTGAGGTTGAGGCTCCCTGACTGGCAGTGGCATCTGAGGCAATGGGGCTGGCACCATTTTCAGGAGCATGGCCTTGAATTTCCAACTCCCTTAGTCGTAACTCGTGCTCCCTCTGCAATCTTCTATCTTCTGCTTCCCTCTCTGCCTTTTTTTCTTCTCTTTCTCTTTCAGCAGCCTGTCTCTTTTCTTCTCTTTCTCTTTCAGCAGCCTGTCTCTTTTCTTCTCCTTCAGCAGCCTGTCTCTTTTCTTCTCTTTCAGCAGCATGTCTCTTTTCCTCTGCTTCCCTTTCAGCAGCCAATCTCTTTTCCTCTGCTTCCCTTTCAGCAGCCAATCTCTTTTCTTCTCTTTCTGCAGCCAACCTCTTTTCTTCTGCCTCCAATGCCCTAGCCTCCTTGTCAGCCTCAATTTGTAACCTCATGAGTTCTTTATCAGCCTCAATTTGTAACTGTAATTTTCTTTCTTCTGCTAACTTCCTATCTTCCCTTTCAATATACTTGTCACATTCTGAAGTTACATATTGGATCAAAGCCTGACCCTCCATGTTCATTTCCTTAGCAGTCAGCACAGCAGCAGATCGAAACTTTGCCAGATCAGCCATTTGTACTATGCAACCTTTAAAATTTCCAACTATACAAATCTCTAATTATGGCTAATAATTTATAATGATAACCAAGAACAACCACAGGCACTGATAGCTCAACTACTATTCAATTTCTCCAAACGGAGTGCTTTTAATTTTATACTCTCTGAGATTCCTAATATACTTGATAATATTTTAACAATTTAAAATCCCAGAATCAAACTACCTAATATAGCTGGTATTATCAATCCCGAGGAGCGAGACCCCAATATATGTGGTGGATTTGATGTTATTAATTGTTGTAGGTATTATTATATTTGAATTACATGAGATTAGCTATGAAGGTCCCTGAATATACCCAATAATATTGTGAACTTTTCAGGGTACCTTTCCACTACCACCTTTTTATCTCATTCAAATTGTATTTATATTAGTATATTAATTGACTTCGTGTTGTCTCTAGGGTTATGGATGTAGAGTGTAATATACAATAATCAACAAACATACAAACAGATAGTTTATTATTCACAACAGCACACAGTACTACCACAATAACACACAAACGACACTCTAAAAGGCTATCTTATTTAAGACTGTGGTTGAATTTTGTGTAAATAAGATTTTTACAGTTTTATTATCCTGATTCAAATTTATTTGTAATCAGGACTGACAATTTAAAAGTGAAATCAAAATAATCATTTACATCAGTCAAATAGCACAATAGATCATTTGTCCATGTATATAATATTTTTCTAATATACGTCTGTAGTGTTCTCCTACTTTAAGGTAATACTGGTAGTACTACTAGGTTGTTGTTTTAAATCATGTCCTTTTGGAAATGTTTGTTTCTATTTTGTCACTTGTGGAACTATTAAATATTTGTCCCAGTTTTATTCACTGTCATTACATAGTTCTTTTAAAGTTCTGTAGTTGAGCTCTCAGGTGCCGAACGAGAACTTAACTTGGCCGTAGAATATAGGTTGAACCTTTCTTCTGCTCGCTTGACAATATGTTCCCTGTTTGATAGGTAATGGCCACTAGCATGGGCTCTCAGTAAACAGGCAGAGTCTTGAATCAATCAATTTTCAAGCGTTTGGTACCCCATTAACGTCAGTACCCAGGACCTCTGAAATGTGAAGGTATGCATCCTTCGTAATATCTAGCATACACTAATAGTCCACAGTTAAGGACATGTACATTACAAACAAACAAAAGGATCATATCCTTATACAAACCTATGCCACCATTTTCTTTTGATGTGACAATGTACACCAGTATTCCTTTCCCTAATAGTTACAACGCCACTGCAATTCCAGCTGTAATCTCTTCCATATAATAGGATAGGTGTTATGCTCCTTTATGACAATCATACATATTCTTGTATTTTACACCTCTCTGACAGTCTATCACATGGTGGATCAATCTTTAGGCTTTGCCTCATGTTCGCTATAGACCCACTCATGCCCAGACATATATTATTATTTCACATTCAATTTTTACATAAAATACAGGTTAATTAATGTCAATCTTACCACCATTTTCAATGAAATATACACAGAGACGATGACTGACACAGTTTCGATCTGTTTTATTGCCCAGGCTGCTTAGAACTTGTATTTTAAAGCACAGCCTGCTCTCATCTATCACTGTTGAAAATTTTCTTAGAAATGGCGTCCTCCCCAACGCTTATTCTGACAATATCGATTCAGTTAGCCAATCGCTATTAATATCACAAGGGTGAACAGTCTTTTTCAAAAAATATCATTCAAACTTTTCCTATGTTACTAGGTTATTTATGTTTATTCAAAGGTCAGCCAATAATATTTAGTCTCACTTCAAATGCCACCCAATCAGATTCACTGTACTATCCCAGCCTATCTGTCACCTACTTTTTTCCCCAAAAATATGCGATCCAATCTAAGCAGATATGACTTGACCTGACAGTATCTCTGATCTCTATGTATTGTTTTATCAATATTTAATTAGTTAAGGGACTATTTATATAACTAATAACATATTCTTGGTCAGCAAATCTTCAGGTACACGAATCTACGATTTTTAAGGGGTTATGTGGTTTGGTTCAAAATTCTATCTTTTTTTCTATGTTGGTTGTTTATTTTTAAACTACCTCCTGTTCACTTCTTTTCTCATGTACTTACGAGATAATTACGAGAGCTTAGGTCATTCATAATAAGAGCTTAACATGTTTGCATGACCGAGGTGTCCACAATTCTAACTTTTTCATTGTATTTGGGGAAACCCCTAAGGCAAGGCTTGCTCCTGTGCTATGGTTGCTTTTAGTTTAAAATCAATGCGAAACGAATTAGCATTTCATCTATCCTTGTCCCCTCCTCGTTCCACAATGCATTTTAGGCAAATATTTTCTTAGAACTAGGAAAAGTGGGTGTTTATGTCAAGGACGAATTTGAAAAATTGGGTACCGTTTTGTTCGGCTATTCGTTAGCAAATAATAATCTGAAGGCGTAGGCGATACCAACCGTTCTAGCAGAAAATTCTTTTGTACTTTCTTATCTTTGCCTTTATGCCCTATATTGTTATATACTAATTTAGATATTGTATTTAGAAGTCACTACTATATATATATATATATATATATATATATATATATATATATATATATATATATATATACATATATATATATATATGTATATATATATATATATATATATATATATATATATATATATATATATATATATATATATATATATATATATATATATATATATATATATATATATATATATACTACTTGTCAAAAGTCAAGGGCCGCTTAGAAAAACCTTGGTTGAAACCATAAAACAAATCTGATATAAACGTAATTGGTATCAGTCAAAACGGCATTTATTGAATACCAAATTGACATGTCACGTAAAGAAATGGAAACACACATTCAAACGCAATGAAGCTGTGAAGGGTATCACCCACCTTTTCAAAAGTCACACAATAGATATTGGACAAATAGACATTTCAAAATCGGGTATGACCACCGTTTGCAGCAAGGCATTCAAGACAGCGTAGACGCATCGAGTCCGCAAGGGTCCGAAGAGTATCCTGAGGAACAGCTTGCCATTCCTGAAGCAGAAATGCAGTCAGCTGTGCAACATCTATTGGCAGGGGGTGATCTGTACACAATCTTCGACCAAGGACATCCCAAAGGTGCTCAATCGGAGAAAGGTCAGGTGAATGAGCTGGCCATGCCATCCTGATGATCCCATGTTGCTGAATAAACTCATTCACCACACGAGCTCGATGGGGTCGAGCGTTATCATCTTGGAGGATGGCATTACCACCTATGGCCTCCAGAGCAGGCTGAACAATTGGTCTCAAGTTTTCGTTCTGGTATCTTGGGCCGGTCAAGTTGCCTTGGATGATGTAGAGTGGGGTCCTGCCGTGTCTGTAGAAGCCTCCCCAGACAATGACAGAACCCCTACCATAACGATCCACCTCTCGAATTGTGTCATCAGTAAATCGCTCTCCTGGTCGTCTCAAAACTCGAATCCTGCCATCATTGAATGACACAGTGAAGCGAGATTCATCAGTGAAGAGAACTTGATTCCATTGTTGCCTTTTCCATCGGATGTGCTCGCGACACCAAGCAACACGGGCTCTGCGATGAGCAGGAGTAAGAGAGATTCTGGCTGCAGGACGTCGAGCAGCCAGTCCAAATTCACGAAACGTCTGCGAATGGTGCTTTGACTGACACTAACGTTTACAGTTTGTCTCAGCTGACATCTTAGAGTGGAACAAGTCACTGTTCGATGGCGCACGGCTGACAACAAGAGGTACCGGTCATCATGTCTATTGGTGCATCTAGGGCGACCTGGCCGGTGGCGATCCTCTACACTTCCTGTGGCCTGAAATCTCTCCACAGTTCTTTGGATAGTAGAGTGTGACACTGCAAGCCGTCTAGCAACCTCACGGACAGATAAACCACTTTCAACCCATGCTATAGCCCTCATTCTTTGTAAGGTGTCAAGACTTCTTCTCGGTGGCATGGTTTTTGCAAGTGATGAAACTACCCTAAGTCTGCTGATTGTAAAACAAATTAAGAGTGAACTCTGTTCACGAAAAGTCGCCATTGCACGTGGAATGTCAATCAGCACGATTACTTCACCTGTTTGGCTCTACGGAAGTTTGAAAAAAACATTAAAAATGTGAATTTATGGTCAGCAAACCAAATTGCACGTGATCACCATGGTTGTCGGTGAGTTGTTTTTATGCTTAACGTGCATAGAGGACTGTCAGAGGAAGATATTGCACCCATTTTTTACTAAAAACTTCCTTCATTTAATCATTCTATGCGCTTATATAAAAGTGTATTGAAAATAATAGGGTGGCCCTTGACTTTTGACGAGTAGTATATATATATTGGCACAGAATGTTTTACTCTGTTAGCGCACCTATGCTTTACAGGAGGTTGTGACGGTATTGCCTCCCCTGCTTTGCAGTAGTGGTCCAACAGTAGCCAAAACTCAAGAGTATCTATTATATGCTTCAATGAAGTCTATCTTTACACAAGATTACTCTTGGCAGAAATGTGGATAGAAGAATAGTAAAGCTTCTATCACATGGGAGTCTTCACAAAAAATTCAGGTAAGCGAAAACAATGCTTGCTGTCGCTGAGCACGTTAATTCTATAATCTGCCGACACTGTT
>JAMPIV010014333.1:0-30000 GCA_024509875.1 Oreohelix idahoensis
AGGCTGTGTTCTGGCTCCTACCCTCTTCGGGATCTTCTTTGCCCTACTCTTGAAACATGCTTTCAGAGATGCAACTGAAGGAATATGCCTTCACACTAGGTCAGATGGCCGTCTGTTTAATCTTTCAAGGCTGAAGGCAAAAACAAAAATCAGAAGGGTCACTATAAGAGACTTGTTGTTTGCTGATGATGCTGCAGTCGTCACTCAAAGCCAACAGGAGCTTCAGAACTTGATGAATCGCTTCACTGAAGCATGCAAGGACTTTGGCCTCACAATAAGTCTAAAGAAAACGAATGTGCTGAGTCAGGATGCGGGTGCTGCACCAGTTATCACTATCGATAAGTATGAATTGGCAGTGGTGCATCACTTCACATACCTAAGGTCTACCATCAATGACAAACTCTCACTGGATACAGAAATCGACAGCCGCGTTGGCAAAGCTGCAGCTACCTTTTCCCGCCTCACATCGCGTGTTTGGGGAAACTCCAAAATTACAATGAAGACCAAAGCTGCGGTATATAATGCCTGCGTCACCAGCACAATCCTATATGGCAGCGAGACCTAGACGACCTATGCTAAGCAGGAAAGAAGGCTCAATACCTTCCATTTACGGTGTCTACGCCGCATCCTCGGCATCTCGTGGAAAGATAAAGTGACAAATGTCGAGGTGTTGTCACGTGCTGGCCTTCAAAGTATGTATACACTGCTTAGACAGCGCAGACTTCGCTGGCTTGGTCATGTTCGCCGCATGGAAGATGGTCGCATCCCAAAAGATATCTTCTACGGACAACTAGCAGATGGCAGGAGAACAGTTGGGCGACCACAGCTGAGGTTCAAATATGTGTGCAAGAGAGATATTAGGGCACTGGACATGGATCCAGCAACATGGGAGGATGAAGCTGCCGATCGCACTAAGTGGCGATGCTATTTACGGCGCCAAATCAAATTGGACAAAGAGAGGCTACCACAACAAGCAGAGGAGGGGAGAAAACGTCGAAATGAGCACCAGGAAAATAAGCAGCTGAGGGCTGTCAGCTCAGGAGCGCATTCCCATAGTCAGTTATGACTGAAGGGGCTATTATTATTATTATAACGAAGTAAAATTACCTTTGCATATGTAGATGTTTATTGGAGTTGCTTTCAGCCGTACTACACGATCCGATATCAGATGTTTCCAGTGGCGGCTTTCTTTAATGTGCTGTTGAGCTGCAGCACTCCCTATAAAAAAAGGCCTGCATACTGTCTCTACTATAATATGTAATCCGGACAGACCAAAAAATTGAGGTTACACCGGAAGGGTTGAATACAAAACAAAATTATCCAACCCACCGTATTGTGGAGTGCTGCAAACGATTACAGTTCAAGTGACCTTGACCTCTTATAAGCGAATGCTTGTTATACACAGCAAGAAGCCAGCTGCATTTGGGTTGAATTTATTTAACTCTTTGACTCCGGAACAACGCTCTGAGCGTGGTTTTTAGACTATCACGAATGAAAATTACGGCACAGGGTGAAAAATAATTGCGGAGTCAAAGAGTTAACAAGTGCTGCAACGGAACACAGCTCAAGTGGAAATTAAATCTATCAAGCGACTGTTTACGTCCGCGTTCACCACAATACCGTAAAACGTTGGTCAATTGCATTGTTTTGAGATTAATTCAATGCTGATATTTTCTTGTGTGCTGAATAATTATAGAAATGAGTGAAGTAACTGTTACATATTTACAAGAAATTGTTTTTTCGCGATTGTCGTTGGCTGAAAAATGCCGTGTAAAAACACTAGGTCGGCCTCTTCCGAATCTAAAAATTATCCAGACCTCGACTAGCAGGAATAGTACATACCAGAGAAAATTTAACAGAGAAATTTACGAACATCATAACTGGTTGTGTGGCTGTAATGTAAAGAATGCATTATTTTGTTTTCTTTGTTTACTTTTCAATGGTGATACTACATGGACAAAGACAGGCGTAACGGATCTGATACATTTGCACAGCAAGCTTCAGAAACACGAAAATAGCACAGTCCGCGTTAGAAACATTGTATCATTGTGGATACTGGGGACAGTGGATATTTCTTCACAGTTAAGCGAGGCATACAAATTAAATATTAATAAACACAATGAAGAGGTAAAAAGAAACAGAAACATTCTTTCAAAAATAATTGACTGCATAAAGTTTTGTGGGAAATTTGAACTTCCACTGCGTGGTCATGATGAAAGTTTGGAGTCTGCTAATCAGGGCGTCTTTAGAGGATTACTAGACTTTGCTTCTAAACTGAATGATGCATTGCGAACTCATTTTGAAAGTGCCACTGTTTTCAAAGGGCATTCAAAAACAATTCAAAACGAGCTTCTACTATGTATCCTAGAAGTGTGCAGAGCTCAAATTGCTAGCGACATAAGCAAAGCAAAATTCCTTGCTGTTATGACGGACAACACAACAGATGTTGCAGCAACGACACAACAAGTTCTTGTTTTTCGTTATGAGCACGAGGGTCAGGTGCACGAAAGATTTTGGGGATTTAATAACCCTATTTCACAGAACGCTCAAGGTCTGTCAGAATACGTTTTACTACAACTGATTTTTATTCTGAAAGATGACTATACCAAGCTAATAGCTCAAACCTATGACGGTGCCGCTGTAATGAGTGGAGAGAAAGGTGGAGTACAAAGTATAATTAAACAAAAATACCAACATGCTCATTTTATTCACTGTTACGCACACCAGCTAAATCCAATAATGCAAAAAGCTGTATCACAAAATTCAGAGGTGCGTATTTTTTTTCACACATTGTCAGGAATACCTGCATTTTTTTCAAGATCACCACAACGACTCTCGGTTCTGCAGAAAAAGTGTAAAAGAATTCCGTCAACATGTAACACTAGGTGGAATTTCAACTCCAGGACTGTTTCCACAGTCTATGAAAACAAAGATGAACTGAAAGAATGTTTTGGTGAGTTGCGCGAGTCAGGTAATTGTGCAACAGTCCAGGCAGCGACTGGACTTCTCCATGTGTTGAATGATACCGATTTCTTGTTTTGGCTTTCCTTCTTCCACCGTATCATGCCACATGTTGATGTTTTGTATGATAAACTTCAAAGCCGCAATGCTAATTCTTTGACAGTTTATTCAGCAGTGCAGGATTTTCATCGTGTGATTTCAGGTATCAGAAATAACATTGACATCTCTGTTAACTTCCACGATTCAGAACAAACAACAAATTCTAGAAAACGTAAAAAGAATATTGATCTAAACAGTCTTGTTAAGGAAGTATGTGATACAATTTGCTTTCAAGCAAAGGAACGATTTCCGTTTACTGGTCATCTTTCCGCAGCGAGATTATTGGTTCCAGAACAATTTCCTCTTTACAGTCGAGAATTCCCGTCAAGAGAACTTGATGAAACTGTAGCGGCATACCCGATGTTGAATAAAGAGAGACTTCAGACCGAGCTATCCGGACTTTATGAAATGGAAGAGTTTCATCACTTTTCTGGGCCTTTCAAAATTCATGAAATAATTTTAAAAAGTGGACTACAAAATTCTCTTGCTGAAGTAAATTGTCTTGTGAAAATCATACTCACAACCCCTATGACGTCAGTAGAACCAGAGAGATGTTTTTCTACACTGAAAAGAATAAAAACTTTTCCTACGGAGCACCATATCTGTGTAAAGTTTCACTTTCCACTCTGTAAAGTGTCAATCTGTAAAGATGTGTACATAGTTGTTGAGATCAGGCATACTCCCGTCTACCCAGCTGTAAATGGGTAACTCACCCTAGTCCTAAGTTAGGGAAGGCAAAGGCAGCTGTAAACAGTAGTTTCCCTCTAGGGCTCCAGGGGAAGCAGGCCCTAAACTTGGTCACTTCAACCGACGCAGGATGGTGTAGATATCAAGTAGAAGTGTAGAGTGTGATTAACGCGAATGGTGTACTGTTCGTGTTCTGACCAATCTAATCACTCATACACTTGTGTCTACAAGGCACCAATGCAGACTGCTGGAATCTTTGTTTACACAATTTATTCAGACGTACACACTGGGACATAACGAGTAAATCATGGGTATGTTGACACATCAATTTGCAGGCATACATAGTAGATCCAAAGTCATGACACATTTATAAATAATGGGTAGTACATCAAAAGTTCAATGTCATGATACATTATGGCCGCATCCCCTATCTGACTAAACGCGTCAGTGAAGGCGGATCGGTAAATAACTAAAGTTGCTTGACGTCCATAGTTTGTAGCATATTATGAAACCACGATAAGGAGTTTCTATCAAAATTGAGATCTCCTAGCCACTGTCCGAATAGTAAGATACATGCCCCGTTCTTTGGACAGTGATACAAAAATATGATGACAGGAATCTAACATGGCAGCCTTCCTGAGTCGTCGCTCACTCACTCACAGGAGGGTATAGATAAGCCAAAGTTAATTTGAAATACATATGCATAATTTCATAAAGTTCCTCCATACAGATCTACAGTAATCCAGTTATCTCACGTAGACATAATAACAGTATGGAGCCCGTCATCTCCGTCGATACAAACTTGACCCTAGCGTTGCGAAGCACAAAATTCCAGCTAGGCCTAACCGACCTGAGATCATCAAAAACAGGGACTGAAATTACCTGGAGTCCGAATCATACATGGTACCGTACATTAGGAGAGTCTCTAACACAACTCTAGTAAAGACACAATCTCCTATAGAAGAAAAACCACTTCGTAAATCATTTTTACTGAAGAATATACCAGCCCTGGAAAAATGCGTACCCGCCATTGTCACGGTACATCGGAACTCCTCACGACTTGTCAAGACAACTCATACTTCCGCTAGAGCGGAATAACAAGAATCTAGTCCCGCCTACCCATCCAAAATATACAATATAGGACTGATTCTACTTGTACTAATAATATGTAATACATATGAATTCAGGCCATAAACATAATAAGCAAATTAATCTATTTTCTGGCCCTAAAAAATAAGTACAAACATAAGAGCAATATCCATGCGCCGGATCAATATCAAGAACGATTACTCCTATAATCAAAAGTGTGACTCAAACATGGATTATCTCGCTTTACCCATAGACAGCATTTTCATACACAAATGAATGAATGTCTATATTTTTCCCATATTAAATAGCCATATCGATTTTTGTAATATGTGCGTCAAAATATGCACGCAACAGATTACCACACCCCTCGGGAAAAAAAGGTACTTTTTTTTTAAAATACATCTAGGAGCAACATACAATAGGCTTACAACGCACCAATAACAATGCGCAGATGATAAGCATAAGTTTTATGACCTTAGAGAAGGTACTTCTCTAAGTATTAATATTTCCAGAGAGGTGTCACCAACGCATACTACAATATTAGCAATGACACAATTTGTACATTAGTTTATACATAAATTTCATCTAAGATATCTTAACATCATGATCATCAAAGACGAAAAACATTGAAAGATCAGCGGTGAATAAATATCAATGAACCGCTAAGTAGTGTTACAATCAATATATGATATATTACATATGTGTACACATTTCAACATAGAAACAACTGTATCAAAGTTGTATAACAGTTATGAATCATGTGGGCATCTAGACAAAATATCTGCCATCACATTTTCTAACCCACGGATAGCTCGCACCGAAAAATGAAATGGCTGTAGAGCAATCGCGTATCGCGTTGATCTCGCGCTCTTCAGATTTTTACTCTGAATAGCCGTAAGAGCTTTCTGGTCAGTTTCCACAATGAAATGCGCGCCCAGAAGAAATCTTTGCAGTTTAAGGATTGACCAAACCATAGCCAATAATTCACGGTCTAGGACCGAGTAATTCTTCTCTGCGGCATTTAATTTCCGAGAAATATACATCACAGGATGCAGAGTTCCAGAGTACTCTTGCATTAGTGCTGCTCCAATCCCGGTGGATGAAGCGTCACTACGAAGAATAAATGTCTTATCCTTAGAAGGCAATACTAGGATAGGTGAAGTAGAAAACATAGTTTTTACCTTATCCAAAGAGGATTGACATTCTTGAGTCCAATGGACTACATTAGGAGACCCTTTCTTTAGCAAGGAAGAAAGAGGTGACATAATGGAGGACAGATTCGGAATGAATCGTCCATAAAATTGTATTAGACCTAAGAGACTTCGCACTTGCTTTTTAGTCTTAGGAATAGAAATGTTAAGTATCTTACTTGTATTATGGTCTTCTGTTTTTAGGAACCCATGACCAACACGGTGTCCTAAGAAAGATATTTCGCTAAAACCAATACATGCTTTCGATGGTTTCGCTGTCAGGTTATGCTCGCGTAAGATAGACAATAGTTCATTTATCACATTATAGTGATCATTCCAAGAATCACTGAAAAGACAGATGTCATCAAGATACGCAATGACATCTGAGCGATGAGATAGGATTCGACGCATCATGCGTACGAATGTTGCAGGGGCGTTCATAAGACCGAAAGGCATGAAATTCCATTGGAATAGACCCCTAGGCGTCGAAAAAGCAGTAAACGGTTTGGCGTGTTCGGATAATGGAACTTGCCAATATCCCTTAGACAAATCGAGTTTAGTAAAGAAATGAGAATTCGATAGTCTCGTAAGTAGCTCTTCTAGTAAAGGCATAGGTTCAGCATCAAATTTAGTCACTTGATTCAATTTGCGATAATCCACGCAAAGACGTATGTTATTGTCTTTTTTTCGTACAATAACCATCGGCGAAGAATATGCTGATGTGGATGGTTCAATAATTCTTAACTCTATTATCTCATCCAACTCTTTCTCTACCTGTGCTTGAAAATGTATCGGGATAGGATACGGTCTGACTCTTATAGGACTATGGTCAGTAAGAATAATGTCATGTTGAATGACATCAGTTTGACCAGGAATGTCAGTAAGGACATCCTGAAATTGTTCTAACATAGTAGAAACTTCTTTCTGCTCTCCTGGAGATAATTCTGGAGAAATTGCAACATCTTTCCATGATTCATTAGAGTGAAGAGGAATCATTGGAAAAGGTAAATTTACATCCGAGAAACTCGTTTCCTCATCCTGTATTACTGACAGAGATGAGTACTGTCCATGTTGGACTGGAAAATCGTCCGTTGCCTGGAAAACAGGTTGTAAATAATCAGGACGTTCATGGAATTCCGTGAGCATGTTGATGTGGAAGGTTTTACGCTTCCCGTCAATATCGACGATATAGTCAACATCGGAAACTTTTGATATTATATCGTACGGACCTTTCCAAGAAATAAGAAGTCTATTTTCCCTACAAGGTAGCAAGACAAATGCTTTGTCACCCGGACAAAGTTGTCGCAAGCATCTCTTTTTATTGGCAAATTCCCTTGCCTTCTGTTTCGCAAATTCAGAAGAAGCAGTTGCAATTTGCATACTTCAATAATCTTGTGTCTAAGTGCGATGACATATTCATAAGAGGATTTTGTGTCATCGACAATATTATCAGCAGTTATAAGATCATGAAGTAAGGATATAGGACCTCGCGGTTTCGCGCCAAAGACAAGTTCAAAGGGAGAAAATCCTGTATGTTCGTTGGCGACCTCTCTATATGCAAAGAGAGCCGCGGGTAAAACCCTATCCCAATCCTGAGGATGATCTTCTGTTATCTTACCTAGTAGGTTTTTCAGAGTTCTATTCAGACGTTCCACCATCCCATTGGACATAGGATGATAAATACTACTCAGCGATCTCTCTATCTTCAGAGTCGACATTACTTGAGACATGGTATCCGATATGAGTTGGGTACCATGGTCGGATAATATTTCTGCTGGAAACCCCAGACGAGAAAATATTAACCAAAGAGCATCTGCGACATCAGCAGTAGTTATGCTCTTTAGAGGAACAGCCTCCGGCCAACGTGTGCACATATCAACACACGTCAGAATAAATTGGTGTCCTCTAGCAGACTTTATCTTAAATGGACCAATGATGTCTATCGCCATTTTTTGAAATGGTCGAATGGGAATGTCTGCAGCCTGAATAGGTGCATCATGACGTGGACCTCTGGATTTAATCTCTTGACATACTTTACAAGATCGACAATAGATTCGTATGTCCTTATTCACAGCAGGCCAAAAGAAAGATTGAAGAACTCTAGCTTTAGTACGGGAAAGACCCATATGTCCAGCACACTGCGAATCATGAGCGTGCTGTAAGATTTTAACTCTCATATTTTTAGGCACAAGGATTTGAGAATGAATGGACTTAGCGGAGTCTTGTACCATACGTACAAGTACGCCATTCCTCATCGTAATCCAAGATTTACGATTTGTATCCTTATTCGGATCACCTTTTGTTGCCAGAGTAAAGAATTTCTTTAGAGTAGGATCATCTTCCTGCTGTTTTATAAAGGAATCATGGGAAATCTCCAAGGAATCATCTTGGATCTGCGCATCATTATCTTCAGAATGTGAAGATTGCGGCATATTAAGAGCTTGAGCCCTAGTGATTACTGCATTAGCAGATTGCATATTAACATTTTCCCAATTAGAAATTTGTTGTGGAGTGCATTCTTTCACTCCATGAATGCGACCGATGATAAGATCAGCGATCGGATTCGGCAAGAGACATGCTTGCACCTCTCCTGTAAAGAAAGGCGTAGCAATATTGATAATGGCAGTGGAGTACTTCTCCAATGTGCCACCAAATGTTACACATTTGACTACATCGCCTGTAGCTCGAGAAGGATTTACGAGTGATTGCCTCACTCCAATGGTAGTGCACCCCGAATCGAAAAGAATTGATACCGGAGTACCATCTATTAAGCCTCTATTGAAAACAAGAGCGCCCCTTCCATTATGCGCGATTGACGCAGGGAGAGCGGGAAGCGGGTGACCGCAGCTTAAAGTAGAAACTGTGGTTGGATCGAATAATGTTTTGCATTGCGAACACTCAGATGCTCTAGCAAAATCGAAAGCGGAATTTGCTACACTATTGGAGTCTTTTTTATCATTATTCTGATTACCGGTGTCATGGAACTCCTGTTGTGCAGAGTTAGCCTGGTAATAAGATTTACCATGTCTTTTGTGTTGTGATCTACCTCGGTTATAATTGTCTCTATAATTATTATTTCCCCTTTTATAACCCCTATTTGGGTTTGAATCATAATATTCATGATTATAATCATCACGCTCATTATACTGAGTATCCCTGTAATATTGGTTCTTTTCTCTCCATGAAGCACTTGGGTAGTTCCTATAGCTACTCCCCTTTCGAGAATGTCTAAAATTATGGGTACCCCTCGCGTGTCGAGGACTATCAGCCCGATTCCAGTTCTTCGAAGAAGAACCCTGATTTGAGTGGTTATCTTGGTTTTGATACGTATTCCAATTAACCTTTTTATCAAATTTATTTTTAGCTCCTTTGAATTTGTGTGAGTAATTCTGATTATATTCTGTTGCCGAAGCAACTGGCATACTCTCTTTGATGTTAGAGTTACTAAGAATCATGTCAGGGTGTGCCGTGGCATACTGGTCACAATATTCCTCCATTTGCTTTGATGTACTAGATTTACGCTCATGTAAGAACTCTAGGAATGGTTTATTTACCGAAGACATGACCTTGTCTCTTAGCAAAAAATCCGTAAGACCATCAAATGTTTTCTCTATTTTGGATAATTCAATCCATCAGGAGAGTGTAAGTCGTGCTTTTGAAATGAAATCTGAGAATTCTAAACCTACCTCAGGTCTCATTGTTTTAAACAAAAGACGATAACCTTCTTCTGACAGCTGATATCTCTTTATCAAAGCTGCCCTAATAGCATCGTAATTATCCTTGTCGGCCTCTTCAACCAAAGATAACTTAGTCAGAGACTCCCCTTTTAAATTTTCAGACAACTGATGCACATACTGTGATTTGTCAACATTATGAGCTCGACAGGCACGTTCAAATCTATCAAGCCAGAATGTTATATCATCACTGGCAGAGTTGAACGCTGGCACCTTGACCTTATAATTAAAAGTTTTACCATTACCACAAGATGCCTGATTAATATTACTCATACTAGTCAATCTTAATTTCTCTAATTCAAACTCATGTTCTCTTATTGCTTTTCTCTCTTCAGCTTCTCTATCTAATCTTTTCTGTTCAGCTGCAGGAGCAGCTTCTAATTTTTTCTGTTCAGCTGCAACTTCTAATTTTTTATGTTCAGCTGCAACTTCTAATTTTTTCTGTTCTGCATCAAATCTCTTTTCCTCCACTTGCATCTGCAATTTCTTTAGTTCAGCAGCAGTATCAGCTTCTTTTTCTAATCTTTTTTCTTCAGCTAGAGCTTTTCTCTCTTCAGCAGCAGCAGCAACAGCAGCTTTTCTCTCTTCAGCAGCAGCAGCAGCTTCTAATTTGTTTTCTTCTATTTGAAGTTTTCTCTCCTCAGCCGCAGCTTTTCTTTCCTCAGTTTGCATCTGCAATCTGAAATTCTCATCTTTTTGTTTTTTCTCTTCTGATTTTAATGCAATAGCAAATTGAGCAGTTGCAAATTCTTCTAACTCTTTACCAGTCTTATCAAGAGATTTTCCTTGTGCAATAAAGTAATCTAATGTAGACATCTTGTCTTCTTAAATCAGAAACCTGAAAAAGTAAATAAATTACCTTATTTCACTTTAATGGGAGACAAGTCTATACCATAGACTTAGTCTTAGTGAAAAACTTGTATGGTTTATAATAACCAATGATAACTTGAGTACCTGTGGACAACAATAACTGTATCTCAAATACTGTGGGAGACAAGCCTTACAAAGGTCTTGTATACCTTAATATAATCAATGATCACTTGAGTACCTGTGGAAAATAATCATAAAGTACTGATCTGTACTATACTATAAGTGTATACTACTATACCTCCTATGTCATATGTCAACTAAAGACATTACAAAGGACAAACAAGAAAAGACAATATGAATACATTTGCAGAGATCAAATCAAATTAAAATAGGAGAAATGAAAAAAAATGATCACAGAATCTGTGATGATAACTGCAATAAGATAACAAGACAAATAACGCCACAGTGTATAAACATAAGGGTGTAAAAAACTGAAATGAAAGGAAAGATGAGACCTACAATTATACAAACAAATCAAAAAACAAAAATAAAGAACAGGAAAAATGTTACAAATACAAATATGAAACAGTCGTTACAACTAACCAAATATTTGCAAACTATGTTGCATGCAAATTTCAATTAAGAAATTGCTCCCTATAGAACGCCAGAACAAGACCAATATCACTCGGTATTTCCTGTTCTAGTCACCTCCCATCCAGGCCCGCAAAACACATAACAATCACACATATAAACAAATAATATATAAACATAAATATATATAAATCATCAATGTGTGTATCATATCATGCAATGTGTTGTAGTTGCAATGTATAGTACTGTATGCTCAGTTTTAATAAATTAGACTACCACTTTATTGAGTAATAGATTTGCATTCTAACTATTACACTGTCCAATTTTTTTTGAGCACATTAGAAGATCCACCGATGAAATTTGCACATTCTGTTCAACATTGCTCTACTATTACATCAGGATAAACAATCACTGGTTTAGAACACTGACTGTACCAAATGTCAACAAGTGCTGACCCAGATATTACTACACTTGTCAGAACAGGTCAAGCCGACATTGATTGTACAACTGTCCCACTGGTGTTGATGTGATCAAACAAATGTTCTTTCAACTGTAAAATGTGATTCTCAACACAAGACTGCATAGGCTGGACCCAGGGATCTGGCTCACCACTGTAAAGTTTCACTTTCCACTCTGTAAAGTGTCAATCTGTAAAGATGTGTACATAGTTGTTGAGATCAGGCATGCTCCCGTCTACCCAGCTGTAAATGGGTAACTCACCCTAGTCCTAAGTTAGGGAAGGCAAAGGCAGCTGTAAACAGTAGTTTCCCTCTAAGGCTCCAGGGGAAGCAGACCCTAAACTTGGTCACTTCAACCGACGCAGGATGGTGTAGATATCAAGTAGAAGTGTAGAGTGTGATTAACGCGAATGGTGTACTGTTCGTGTTCTGACCAATCTAATCACTCATACACTTGTGTCTACAAGGCACCAATGCAGACTGCTGGAATCTTTGTTTACACAATTTATTCAGACGTACACACTGGGACATAACGAGTAAATCATGGGTATGTTGACACATCAATTTGCAGGCATACATAGTAGATCCAAAGTCATGACACATTTATAAATAATGGGTAGTACATCAAAAGTTCAATGTCATGATACATTATGGCCGCATCCCCTATCTGACTAAACGCGTCAGTGAAGGCGGATCGGTAAATAACTAAAGTTGCTTGACGTCCATAGTTTGTAGCATATTATGAAACCACGATAAGGAGTTTCTATCAAAATTGAGATCTCCTAGCCACTGTCCGAATAGTAAGATACATGCCCCGTTCTTTGGACAGTGATACAAAAATATGATGACAGGAATCTAACATGGCCGCCTTCCTGAGTCGTCGCTTACTCACTCACAGGAGGGTATAGATAAGCCAAAGTTAATTTGAAATACATATGCATAATTTCATAAAGTTCCTCCATACAGATCTACAGTAATCCAGTTACCTCACGTAGACATAATTACAGTATGGAGCCCGTCATCTCCGTCGATACAAACTTGGCCCTAGCGTTGCGAAGCACAAAATTCCAGCTAGGCCTAACCGACCTGAGATCATCAAAAACAGGGACTGGAATTACCTGGAGTCCGAATCATACATGGTACCGTACATTAGGAGAGTCTCTAACACAACTCTAGTAAAGACACAATCTCCTATAGAAGAAAAACCACTTCGTAAATCATTTTTACTGAAGAATATACCAGCCCTGGAAAAATGCGTACCCGCCATTGTCACGGTACATCGGAACTCCTCACGACTTGTCAAGACAACTCATACTTCCGCTAGAGCGGAATAACAAGAATCTAGTCCCGCCTACCCATCCAAAATATACAATATAGGACTGATTCTACTTGTACTAATAATATGTAATACATATGAATTCAGGCCATAAACATAATAAGCAAATTAATCTATTTTCTGGCCCTAAAAAATAAGTACAAACATAAGAGCAATATCCATGCGCCGGATCAATATCAAGAACGATTACTCCTATAATCAAAAGTGTGACTCAAACATGGATTATCTCGCTTTACCCATAGACAGCATTTTCATACACAAATGAATGAATGTCTATATTTTTCCCATATTAAATAGCCATATCGATTTTTGTAATATGTGCGTCAAAATATGCACGCAACAATCTGACAACCGCCTTTCAGCATTAGCCATGCTAAGCATCGAGAGTAAAATGATTGATTCCTGCAGTGATTTCAATGACAGAGTTATTGAAGTTTTTGTAACAAAGACAGAAAGAAAAATGGACTTCACTTTTAAATAGGTTAGACACATTTCTGTCTGGATTGGTATTTTACATGGTGGTCACAATTTGTGAGTGTTATGTATAGTATTTTAAATGAATGAACAGTGCAGCACCCCCAATGACAACCCCCTGGAACCGCCACTGGATGTTTCTCAGTTCTCTGACTAATCAACTGTACTGGAAACTACATCAGAGCATGCACTTTAGTAACTGTCAGACTGCATTTGAGCACGCTGTGTTACTGCGGGCTGATCTCAAAATATCCAAAATAGCGGATTGACGATTGCAATGTTTATATTTTTCACGTGTCATTTCAATGTCCAAGTAATTAAAAGCTTGATATTTCTGGCACATAAATAATTGTTAACGTCTATTCCCAATACGAAACATGATTGGTCAAAATTGAGAAAAAATATGATATTTGTTTTTTAACTTAAAACATCACTGTAATGGACGGTACAACTTTTACATTTCTGATATGACAAGTTTTGACCCAGTAATTAGGAACCAGTTGTGGCACGAATAATTGCCTGCTTGTATTATACTCGCATATACACATTTTGAGAGTATGTTATATTTTTTCTTCCTATATAAATCTGTAGGTCATATTAAACTCTGAATTCAGCTTCTCCAAGACTCTTTAATTATCTTTTATTTGAAGATATTTATGAGGACATGCTTACGAAATATGGCAATTCTCAGAAACTAGACGGAATGCACGCTTTTGTAATATATGGGGTATCTTTGTGTTAATTGTGGAGCGAACTTGCCAGATAGTAGAGCAATAATCTAGTTGTGTTTGTATTACATATTTGTAAATCAATATCCGTGCTTCATTATCTAAGAAATGTTTGAATTTAGCTAGGTTGTACATTTTTGCTGCTAGTTGCTTGGTCAGTGCATCTACATGTTGTCTTAGATGTTGGTCGTGTCTAGACCCAAAGTTCTATATTGATTTACTCTTTTTTAGTAACATAACATATAGAGCTAAAGTGTTCTTATCTTTAGGATTCGTGATTTTGTCCTGTAAATGTTTAGTTTTCACTAATAATTATGTGCATGCGATCTACGTTGCCTTACTTGAACATTTGGTTCTAACGATAGTGAGAGTGGGCAGCAACATGTATCACTTGTGTAGACAATACCGTTATTGGTGAATAGATCGCAGAGTGATTATGTCAAGTCAAGGCAGACAGGACGGACGGAGGGACAGACGGGCGAGCGGGCGCGAGGACTGACGGACAGAGACAGTCAAACATACAGAAGCAGACAAGACAGTCTAGACTGGACTTGACTAGACTAGGTTAGGGTTAGGTTTAGGTTAGATAGACAGACAGGCACATAGACAGAAAGAAGACAGACAGGCAGACATACAGGCAGAAAGACAGAAAGATAGAAAGAATAGATAGATGGATAGATAGAAAGAATAGATAGATAGATAGATAGATAGATAGATAGATAGATAGATAGATAGATAGATAGATAGATAGATAGATAGATAGATAGATAGATAGATAGATAGATAGATAGATAGATAGATAGATAGATAGATAGATAGATAATGTGATAGGGTGGGCGAGAGATGATGATGCTGTTGTGATATGTGATCACTTTCTTGCACACTCCCAACCGACCCGAACAACAATAAAACTCTGATTCTAAGTCAGGGGCTGTATTTATTCATACAACCCAGTCAGTGACCCAAACCCACAAAGCAAACTAATTAACAAACATCAAACAAGTAACCAAACGAACAAAACACCCAGCCAGTGCTCAATTGCTAATCTGAAACGCAAACAAAGCACCGACTAGTTAAAATCATAATAGTTAAATAATGAGAAAAAACATGCTCTCACCTGTCAAACCGCTCTTCTTCCACGCCACCTGAAACATTCAACTTTCATGCACACACACTCAGCCCATGCATGTCATCTAATCAGACTAGTATGATGTTGTGCATGGGGCTGGCTTTCTCACCCTGTAACACAGATTGCTACCGAAACCACTACTGCAAGAGCATCTGAATGCTTTGTGCGGTCTCCACGCGGAGGCCAGCCACACTGGTGGCCATATGCTCCATAAGGAGCAAGAAGAGACATAATTTGTTCCCAAGTGGACCCACGTGCTCTCATAAATTATCCGACACATAACAATAACTAAATAATAATGAAATATGCATAAAATAATATTCGACGGTATGTACAACGAATACTCTCATTAATGAGCATAAACCACCACCTCGCAACTGATCCATATCAACTTTCGTCCCTGCACTCTGTAGCATGTCGTATATGCCGACTGATGAGATTGGGAACTCATCATATAAAACGCATTGTTACAGAAACAAACCACTGCCATAGCATATAAATGCTTCGTGCAGGCTTCTATTGGATTCAGCCGCACTGATGTCGCCCTGCTCAACAAGGAGCAATCAGGAACGTTTATGTCTCAAATATGCTCCACGTACCAAAAGTAGAGGTATCATATTTACAAGTCATATTAATGACTATAACTAAATACATCACCTAAAGGAAATTTAACACGACAACTATGTACTGTACACAACCAGATGTAACTAACGTCGACTGACACATTAAAACAATTATTGTGAAATAAATTTTAACCTGAACTATCTCTTCCATTACTGAAAAAAATTACATTAACCTGCCTTCACCCACGTGTCAATTCACCCAATATACCTTGTAAAATACCATAACATTATAGGCCAACAACACGTGGTAACTGAGCGTGTTATTGTCGACTCACAGGTGCCACCTTTATGCACATTTAACACTGACCCTGGCTGCCATCTTGCCAACAGTTATTATTAGTATTAGACTGTTCTTTTGCCCGGCCATACGAATGAAAAAGGTTCCTACTATACTCGCTTTTCTTGCTAGGTCTAATAAATGAAGTAATTGCTACTAAACTCTCACAGCTGTGATTTGGACTTAACGTGCCTAATAAAATCTATCTACTAATCTATCACTTCAAAACTATCTCTAATGTCCTAAAAGAAATCTCCTTAGGAAACACATTTATCTATTTCATTAAACATTAGAACAGACTCACGCTGAATATAATTCCAAAGCTACTGAACACTAATGCTAATCTGCTTTAAAATTAAACTCACGTAACATGTCTTTGTTCATCTTCTACCTAAATTAACTCACGTGTTCAAGGCATCTACAGATCGACTCTGATTTCTTTCTTTGGGTGTCACACTGTTGGAGTCGTTCTTGATGGGGTTAATAGAGGACTACCAGTTCTTGATGATAACGCGAATTCAAATAAACTTCAGGCGTAGCAACAAAGGCAGATGGTGAACTGAAGTATACTGTAAGGCGGGTAGCACAATTCAACATATATATTGACAAAGACAATTAATGTTACTGTAACGAGATGGTATTATAGTGGTTGTTGTCTTGACGAGAGTCGATGATAGTTCAATAAAGTATAGTGAACTCCACGATATACCCCAGTCTCAGAAATGAGCACTGGTGAATAATAGCACAAAGGAGAGTCCGACAGTAAAGACCCCTGGTCCGGTGGTAATAAGAAGATCAAGAGCCTAGAGTGTCTTCTCGTAATAACTATCTTATGCTTTAAATAACAATGAAATTCAAATTGAACTTAATAGTAAATTTATGAAATTAACAAAATTCAAGTTACAATTAAAATCAATTTATTTATAATGATTCTCTTATCTTCTGTTCTTGAAATAGATAGAAATGCTATATGAATAGGAATTTTATATTTACACAATGTCCAGAGAAATCACCGTGATATTATTTTACTTTAACTGAATTGCAGTTAACCAGTCTTTTTCTTCATATGACTCGACTCTTCACATATACATTGATCGAATGTTCATCTGTTTCTGCACTTAACTGAGTGCTCCTTAAATGATGGTTGACAATGTTGGTGAAATCCACACGACTGTATAGACTCGGCTGATCTTCCCATGTAGTAGGGATACCAGCACAACCAGGTAGACCAGCTGTAGTGCTCCGTGCCGCTATGCAGGATAACACTTGGGTTCTCACTTCTGGTTTATGTCTATATGTACGACTGAAACCAGAAAACAACACAAAGACTGTGGCTAGCCTCTTTCCAAGAGTTCCCCTAGCCTAATGTATTGTTGTTCCGTGTCATCAGTAATGCATATGTATGAATTCGCACATGTGTTTCTGGTTACATTGTTAGTTGTACAGATGTCTACTTGCCAACAACAAATTCAAATGATATGATTACAGTACATTATATTACATCATTCATTTACATCACATTATGTTACATAGTCCATTCTTCCATCTGCTATCTTTCCATCCAAGCAGAATTATTCTGACATATATTGCTTATGGTTATCAAACTTTGAGAACCCGTGGCCTACTTTGTGCCCATAGAGCAGTCAAATCAATTTGGGGGTCATTGGTACCAATGGGTTGAGAACCACTGGGATATAGTCTCCCATGCTGCCATAAATCAGTAGGGGTGTCCTTGCGGCCAGGGCTTAAGAACCACTTATTTACATGGTTGCTACTTGAGCATTGCTTCTATATGAGTGTGTTCCTGGTCTCAACCTTAAGAACCATTGGCTGTCAGTCAGATTATTACGTTCATAACAATGGCTACTGAACTGTTGCCCATCGTTACATAGTGCTATGTTGAAGTTATAAGCAATGATATAACCTGATAGGATAATCATAGAGCAGGATACATTCATATAAACACATTATTAAAACAGGACAAGGATAGTTCAGAATTCAGTTCAGGATCGTTTCACAGCATGAGTGTTCAATGAAGTGACATATTTACATTTATTATGCATTAACAAAATAGGTACAGTAGCCCTACTCACCCTCTGGTCTTTTCCGGAAATACTAACAGGACTACTTCGGGCAAAGGCAGACCAGCACAAATACTCAATGGTGAAGGAATACGTGCCTAGCTCTCTCCTTTTGTCCTCTGCGTTCTTTCAGTTCGTGTGTGTCTCTTCACTTCCAACTACCTGCGTATTTATGCGCTTGGTCGACCATCTTGCGTGAATCCGTGACTTTGCGCTGATTGGCTATTCCTTCAAGCAACTTCGGTCGAAAATATTTCTCGTATTTCACTTCGGGTAGGTGATCTGTGTTAGTTTCTAAACAGATACTTTAGTCGTTCTCATTACTTACAAAAGCTATTGCCTCTTGAGATATCTCGTTTTAATCGGACAACATGTGGCTTTTCTTCCATATCAATCTTTCCGAGATCCGTGTGTCCTTCCTTTTTCTATAAATTTTTAAACCGCACTTTTCATCATTTTCCGAACTGTTTGACCCACTTGGGTGATCATATCCCCATAATTATAAAACACATTGTCTTCCTGGCTATATCCACACCTGGATCTACTCTCCCTCTATGACTCAGTGAAGTAGAATTGCCATCGGTCAGTCCGTTGATTTTAAATGAATTTTTTACTGCGTGGTCCGAACACAGATTTCCTCCCTACCCGATTGTTATGCCTAGACGATCTCCGTATAGCAACTCTCGTTTCATTGGTCGAGTTAATTAGCATTACACATGTTTCGACGGTGTTTACTTAGTTTTGATTACCTAGATATCGAATCCCAATCGCAATATGCGACATAGTCCCCCTGTTTTCTAAGCGAGAGATATCTCGAGCTTAAATTTGGGAACGATATCGTTGTAATCATGCCTATTGGTGGTTAGTTTTCTTCTGTCTATCCTGAACCTGATCAGTGGAATGCCTACAAAAGGAATGTGCTCCCACCTTCTGGTTTCTTTGATAGCGATTTATCTTTTTTATTTCTCTTTTGCCCGTTCGATTGATCACCCAGGCTCTTACGGTTGGGTCCTCAACAGATGATTTTCTATTTGATCTATAGCATGATGAACTTGGGTCTGTGTTATTCATTTGAAAGGTACAGCCCTGTTTTGCATGAGATTTTATTGCGGGTCTCCCTCGCAATTTCCTGGACATTCGATTTTGGCAAAAGGATTGTTTCCTTAAATCCAGCTCCTGGTGTTCAGCATGTAGTTTAGACTGTATGGGATATTTCTTCTCCCCTCTCGCGCCAATACCGAGAATATCCATGGTCGCTTGTTTTCCAGTAGATCTGTTGTGATACCGCTTACGTTGATGCACTGGATCTACCTTGGTGCACTCTGGGCAGGAATTTACAAACCAGTTAATGTCCTCAGTAATACCTGGCCAGTAGTAATGGGTGGCTATCCTTTGTTTTGTGGCACCATTACCCAGGTGTTTACTCAAAGAAGCAATATGCCCCCATTCTATAACCTTGTTTCTATAGGTGGATGGTACAACAATCTGCCCATGGCCGTTTGGCCCTCTGCCAGCTTTCCTGTGCAAGAGTCCATGTTCTATAAAGAAATCCCCTTTTCTGGGAGGGTTATGTGTTTTTGGCAATTTTCCAAAGCAAGGTTTCAATGTACTATCTTGGGCTTGAGCCTTCTTCATCTCAATTGAGTGAATTTTTAAATGAGTGTTCCCTTCTCTATTCTGGGAGCCTGACCTGGTCCGGGTGTCTTCCGCAACCTCAGCTTTTATAGGATTTCCCAAAAAAACATATCTACGCCCCAACATCAGGGGGTAGAAGGGATCATCTAGTACTGCTGCATTTATTTCCCCTTCCACATAGCGACAACTGACTTGAATCTTCGCTATGGGCAAAGTGAGGGGTAATACTCCCTTGAGAGGCCCTTGAATATCCGCTGTTTCTGTTGTGATTTGTTCAGGGCGCACCAGAGATACACACACGACTGCGTCATAGGACAAACCTGTGTCATACGTTCCTGTGACTTGCTTGCCATTCACAGTCACTATCTCCTGTGTAGGTGGGTGATGGAGGCTATTCTGACTCACTGTCAGTTCCTTCCTATCAGAAGTCCTCACCTGTAAGCATGCAGCATAATGAGGAGGGTTTTTCCTTCTGCACTCTGCAGTATTATGGTTGCTCATTCTACAAGTCTTACACCATTTCTCTTCCTTTCTTGAATGTTTCTTATCGTATGCCAGAGGGTTTCTTTCATGTTGCTGATGTTTTCGGTGGTTGGTCTTATGGAAGTGGTTTCGAGTGGGTTCGTCTTCGTCCTGCTCGAAGTGGTTGTGAGGCTTCTGGAGAAATTCTCCTTGTTTCCTTTTTGCTTCTTGTGTTAGAGAATGTGCCAATTAGTGACTTTCAGCATATTTGATTATGTCTTCCAACCTATCCCATCTGTTTTCTACCAGAAATTTCTTCGTTTCAGGGGTCATGGAATCTAAAAGTTGTTATATCAGAATCATTTCCTTGAGTCCCTCGAAATCTTGTGAAAAATTTCCCAGTGTACCCCATCTCAGTAGGTAAGTTTCCAACCGAGCTGTGTATTGTTGGTACGTTTCTCCAGCCTCCTTCTTGGCAGTTCGGAATTTCTTACGATAAGCCTCGGAATTTTGCTCATAGCGAACAAGCAATGCTTGCTTCAGAGCCTCGAAGTCTTCCTGTTCCTCTTTGGGTAGTTTCAAAAACACTTCATAAGAAATACCCCTCAATCCTTGAGAGAGCTTAATATTCCACTTTTCCTTCTCTAGGCCATATGATGAAGCAAGTCGCTCAAACCTGTCTATGTAGGCCTCAATAGAATCGTCCTTCTCCATAAAAGCATCCAAATGGAAGTTCATAGCACCCTTTTGAGGACCTTGGCTAGAGCTACTGTCAGAGTGAGGAGATCTGCTACCATTTATACTTGCAGTTGCCTGAATTTCCAGTTGTCTTAACTTCAACTCATGTTCTCTTTCAGCCTGAATCCTTCTTTCCTCTCTCTCGACCTCTAATCTCCTTTCTTCAGTTTACCAGATCAGCCATTGTCTTGCTGTTGAGAGGGTGAATAGTCTTACTCAACTAATTAATTCAAGCTTAATTAAATTAAACTTAATTAATGAATATTGTCACAATCTATGTGAGAGTCTGTCTATTTTTACTCAATGGTACTTCAACAAAAAAATTATTTAGATATTATTATTTATTTTATATATATATATTTCCACTATTGAAAATAAAAATAATAAATAAATTCAAAAAAAAAAATTCTAAGAAAGAAGATAGAGTTTTGGCTCAGGACTATCAAGGATATCCTGCGAACAAGCCCCCAGTGTAACGAGATGGTATTATAGTGGTTGTTGTCTTGATGACAGTCGATGATAGTTCAATAAAGAATATTGAACTCCACGATATACCCCAGTCTCAGAAATGAGCACTGGTGAATAATAGCACAAAGGATAGTCAGACAGTAAAGACCCCTGGTCCGGTGGTAATAAGAAGATCAAGAGCCTAGAGTGTCTTCTCGTAATAACTATCTTATGCTTTAAATAACAATGAAATTCAAATTGAACTTAATAGTAAATTTATGAAATTAACAAAATTCAAGTTACAATTAAAATCAATTTATTTATAATGATTCTCTTATCTTCTGTTCTTGAAATAGATAGAAATGCTATATGAATAGGAATTTTATATTTACACAATGTCCAGAGAAATCACCGTGATATTATTTTATTTTAACTGAATTGCAGTGTCTCTGCTTTTCTGACAAAAACGTTAACCAGTCTTTTTCTTCATATGACTCGACTCTTCACATATACATTGATCGAATGTTCATCTGCTTCTGCACTTAACTGAGTGCTCCGTAAATGATGGTTGACAATGTTGGTGAGCTCCACACGACTGTATAGACTCGGCTGATCTTCCCATGTAGTAGGGATACCAGCACAACCAGGTAGACCAGCTGTAGTGCTCCGTGTCGCTATGCAGGATAACACTTGGGTTCTCACTTCTGGCTTATGTTCCCCTAGCCTAATGTATTGTTGTTCCGTGCATCAGTATTGCATGTGTATGAATGCGCACATGTGTTTCTGGTTACACTGTTAGTTGTACAGATGTCTACTTGCCAACAACAAATTCAAATGATATGATTACAGTACATTATATTACATCATTCATTTACATCACATTATGTTACATAGTCTATTCTTCCATCTGCTATCTTTCCATCCAAGCAGAATTATTCTGACATATATTGCTTATGGTTATCAAACTTTGAGAACCCCTGGCCTACTTTGTGCCCATAGAGCAGTCAAATCAATTTGGGGGTCATTGGTACCAATGGGTTGAGAACCACTGGGATATAGTCTCCCATGCTGCCATAAATCAGTAGGGGTGTCCTTGCGGCCAGGGCTTAAGAACCACTTATTTACATGGTTGCTACTTGAGCATTGCTTCTATATGAGTGTGTTCCTGGTCTCAACCTTGAGAGCCATTGGCTGTCAGTCAGATTATTACGTTCATAACAATGGCTACTGAACTGTTGCCCATCGTTACATAGTGCTATGTTGAAGTTATAAGCAATGATATAACCTGATAGGATAATCATAGAGCAGGATACATTCATATAAACACATTATTAAAACAGGACAAGGATAGTTCAGAATTCAGTTCAGGATCGTTTCACAGCATGAGTGTTCAATGAAGTGACATATTTACATTTATTATGCATTAACAAAATAGGTACAGTAGCCCTACTCACCCTCTGGTCTTTTTCGGAAATACTAACAGGACTACTTCGGGCAAAGGCAGACCAGCACAAATACTCAATGGTGAAGGAATACGTGCCTAGCTCTCTCCTTTTGTCCTCTGCGTTCTTTCAGTTCGTGTGTGTCTCTTCACTTCCAACTACCTGCGTATTTATGCACTTGGTCGACCATCTTGCGTGAATCCGTGACTTTGCGCTGATTGGCTATTCCTTCAAGCAACTTCGGTCGAAAATATTTCTCGTATTTCACTTCGGGTAGGTGATCTGTGTTAGTTTCTAAACAGATACTTTAGTCGTTCTCATTACTTACAAAAGCTATTGCCTCTTGAGATATCTCGTTTTAATCGGACAACATGTGGCTTTCCTTCCATATCAATCTTTCCGAGATCCGTGTGTCCTTCCTTTTTCTATGAATTTTTAAACCGCACTTTTCATCATTTTCCGAACTGTTTGACCCACTTGGGTGATCATATCCCCATAATTATAAAAGACATTGTCTTCCTGGCTATATCCACACCTGGATCTACTCTCCCTCTATGACTCAGTGAAGTAGAATTGCCATCGGTCAGTCCGTTGATTTTAAATGAATTTTTTACTGCGTGGTCCGAACACAGATTTCCTCCCTACCCGATTGTTATGCCTAGACGATCTCCGTATAGCAACTCTCGTTTCATTGGTCGAGTTAATTAGCATTACACATGTTTCGACGGTGTTTACTTAGTTTTGATTACCTAGATATCGAATCCCAATCGCATTATGCGACAGTTACAAAACACTTGTTGCTAACGTACGACATGGTTAATGACAGTTCCACTTGACAGGATGCATGAATCTCAACTTGCATTTCATTAAATCCTATAAAATAGTTCCATACAATTATCCTTGCAAAGTATACAGTCAAATATTATATTTCAATCAAATAGTGTTCAAGTAATGAATAATCAGTTCAGATTGTCACTAATATGTCGAACGGTTGACCTTATCCAAGGACATATGCCATCAGGGTCATTTATCAATATTCCGTGGTCATACTGTAGTAAAATCTGCAAGATAATCGCTCATTTCAGTAAGATTTTAGTCAAAAAATGATAATAAATAAACCCGCCCGATTGTGTCTGACGGTGATCTTCTCACACGCCAGCATCGCGCTGAATTTTGAGCCATGAAAAGGCTTAGAACCGATCCCGCCGTTTAAACCTACTCGCTTTCCTTGTGACGTACATTTTTAACATTTTGCCCGATCTGATAGAGACTGTGGCAAGACTTATAATTAACGATCTTACGGAAGTGGGCCGCCAAACTACTGTCTGAATTAACGTAATATTTAACTTTAAAGCTTGTAATTAGTAGTAATCCTTACATTTTTTGGTAGTGTAACACGAGACAACAGTTATAATTAACGCAAATTCTTATACCCGCCGCGCAAAACCCCGCTTCGCTTGACACGTTGTGCCATGCATATATACACGCTGGGGCAAAGCCATCAGAGGCAAACACGCAGACAAATTTTATTTCCTCCTCGCGGTAGTATTTCTGACGTCACAAAACAAGTAGTTATTTGAAAATACATGCTAGCGAGAGATGAAAGGGGGGAAAGATGGCCGTCTTGTGTAACATTTTTATTTGACGATTGACCGTGACAAAATTGAAAATCTAAACCATAATGAAACTGACCATAAAGATCATATGTACTATAGCTTAAGAGTCCACTGAGCAAGAATATGTTTTTAAAAATATGGTGGTCCAAGTATTAGCCAAGTTATTGAAAAAATTCTAAATGTCTACGGACGCGTGACCAGACAGACTGTTGTTCCTGCTTGTTTTTCATAACGTTAGTGGGGACGCCAGCTTAGAAAAGAGGCATTGAGGTAAATTCAAATTCGATTGGGTAAAAAGAGTATAGGCGGAAAGGGGAGCGGTAGGTAAATGTTAACCAAAACTAAACATCTTTTTGTATTGGCATAACTAAAGCAGGCTGGCCAATCGACTACCAGACACATAGTTTGTTTGGAATTATTTTTGTTTTTTCAAAAACTACATTTGAATTCTGGTAGTCGCAAGCTCTCCATTGGCCAGTGCTAATAGATATTAGCAAAAAGCTTTCACTGCTCATTGCCAGTTGAACAAAACTTTTCTATCAAATACTCTGAGATCAGCTGTGTTAAATTTAAAATTAAATAAAGAAATAATTCACAGTCTGGGCAGTGCAGAAGAAACTGAGGCCACTTCTTTGCAAGTCAGCGTCATTTGCTTATATTTCTTGAAATGTGTGAGGTTTTATTTCCTGTTGACAGCCGGTAACAGGAAACCTGATGAATGAGAATAACGCCAACAAGTCTCCTACAATTCGTTTATGCTGTCAAAAGAAAACGGGAGGAGCTTGTTTGTGTGGTGATAACGATATTTTCTGCAATTACATACTGACTTATCCTTCTACAACGAACCCCAGGTGATGTGTTAGCATCTGGGTATATCTGACACTTCGTTTTAATAAACTCTGGTATTTCAAATCATACCCAGGAAGTTTATGGGGTGTGATGAAACTACAGCCCCTCCTACCCAGTGACACACCCTCTTAGATAAATAAAGTTATAAGCTGTGAATACTCCAACAGGAGAGTTATAGTGACTTTAGATTTAGTGGACAAAGAGTCCCCGTATTTTAGTTGATCTTTTTATGTAAACTATCTTTTCCTCATTTTCAAAGACCTGTCTAAAAGATATGGCTGGACAGGCAGATTAAATTGTAAAGAAAAGATATTCATTTTTAAAGAAAAACTTAACCACTGGTTTTATTCACTTCCTCATAGAGAATTAAAGTGTTTTTGTGTTCATGTACCATCATTATCATTTCTCCAAAGACACTAGGTACATCATAGACCAGACACTAGAGCCAAAATAGCGACCATGTGAGATCTAGGGAGGTAGCGTTAGGTTCCCTGCAAATATTTCATCATCATCTTTTAGAGTCAGGGGCCTACATGTGCTTGACCTCACACGGTTAATACAGACACAGATTTCATTCTTTTAGGATACCATCATAACCTCCCCAGCAAATCAAACTTTGCTACACATACATAAAATAAAAACTCTGTCCTCCTTAGTTTACTTCTTCCATAACATGCTAGGACAGTTGAATAAAGTTAGTCCAGCTATTCTTTCAGCAAAGCAATATCGGTTAGGTACTCTCCTTGACTAACCTCTCGGTACATGCCGTGACATCGAAGACGGCACTCCGTAATTCCATATTAAAGATACATTTTATAATCAATTCCTCCCGTAGGACTACAATTACGTTTCTTCAGTGATTAATACCGCTCAGCTGATCCATTCATGGAACCCTGGAATGTGGGTTCCAGCTAGATACCAGTATGAGTGAAGACATCGCGAAGATCTTATAAAACATCGCTTCTTAAAAGGCGTAAACAAGACTTACATTTAAATGAATCGACCATGGCTTCTAATAAGAAGGCAAGTCGCCAACTCGAATAGATCCCCGATACCAAGGGTAGAAAAATTATAAATCACAACAGACTATCAGTCTGGCTTGTTTCATCGCGAGCTACGTCATTCATCTCCCGCAGGCAATGCAAAACGCGTTAATTTCTAAAATATCAACATTGTGCATTCTCGTGCGCAATAAACTAAAATACACACAACAGAGTTTGTGTGTACATATTTATTACAGTGGCAGGACCACAGATCAATAAGATCTGAGACTACCACATCTGTTAACACCTGTTAGGGACATAAAATGTACGCAACACTCACATTTTGCCTCTACCGCGAATTTCACCAAACTGACCCTTTTCCTGCGTCTTTTCACACGCCAGCGATGAGGGCTCGCACAGTCACGTGAGCTGTGCCTTTATTGTGGCCCTCGCGTAGTCACGTGGGCTGGCGTACTCGTTGGACCGCGTACATCGAAAATATATGGCGTTAAACACATAACTATGACATTAACTTGAGGAGGCCCCTGGGGTGATTTATGGCCCCATCACAGATAGATAGATAGATAGATAGATAGATAGATAGATAGATAGATAGATAGATAGATAGATAGATAGATAGATAGATAGATAGATAGATAGATAGATAGATAGATAGATAGATAGATAGATAGATAGATAGATAGATAGATAGATAGATAGATACGTAGGACCTATCCTATAACATATATATCCATCATTTTTGAAATAATCACATCTGTGGTTCTCCAGTCACACAATACGAGCGCACAGCTCGGCTACTAATAACAGACTCGAGCGCACAGATCGGCTGCACAAACACAGACCGTCCTAGTTACCCTAGACTTGTATTCACTAAACGCTTCCTCCAAGCGTACGCACAAGTCGCAACAATAACATAAAGTCAGACGTTAACTCAATATCTGATTTACACTGTTGGCAACAACAGTTCAGTGACCCTTAACACCAATCACTATCATCATTCACACTCATGAAATTGTTCTTAGATAGATAGAAAGATGGATAGATAGATAGATAGATAGATAGATAGATAGATAGATAGATAGATAGATAGATAGATAGATAGATAGATAGATAGATAGATAGATAGATAGATAGATAGATAGATAGATAGATAGATAGATAGATAGATATATGGATAGATGGATAGATAGATAGATAGATAGATAGATAGATAGATAGATAGATAGATAGATAGATAGATAGATAGATAGATTAGATTAGATTAGATTAGATTAGATTAGATATATATATATATATATATATATATATATATATATATATATATATATATATATATATATATATATATATATATATATATATTTTTTTTGTTCGTTGTTGTTCGTCCATCACAAGTGATGAAGACCACTCTGTTCATCCAATTATTAGGATGTTAGGATAGTCTATGAGTACAAAGGTGACTGATGAGCCCGATGCGGGCCTGGAAGGATCTCGGACAGTGTGGGCAGGGAATGTTTGCTTCATGTGAAGGTTTTATTTCACGATCTTTTCTAGCTTGTCTCCGCTGTTCCGCTGCTGCTCTTCTAGAAGATTCGCTATATATATATATATATATATATATATATATATATATATATATATATATATATATATATATATATATATATAATAATAATAATAAATTCTTTAAGCACCAAACACGGCGCTTAAGGCAGAAACCAGTGCTCTCCAGGTTGTTCGTTGTGACGCTCTGTTGTTTTGCATTCTTAGTACATGACCGATATATGACCATCGTCTTTTCCTTATATAGTTGGAGACATATTTCTGCGTAGAGTCTTCTCTTATTTGTCGATTAGTCTTGAATTCTTTCCAACTGATGTTCATGAGTTTTCTAAGACATTTGTTCTCGAATGTATTCAGCTTGTTCTCCAATGATTTTGTTATTTTCCAACTCTCACAGCCGTATGTTAACACTGAGATAACATTTGAATTAAACAGACGAAGCTTGGTATGTATATTCAATGATCGTAATTTCCAAATGTTAGATAATCTATTGAAGGCGCTAGCTGCCAAAGAATTTTTAGTATGAATTTCTCTTGTTGTGTCACCATCCTGAGTCATTTTACTGCCTAAATAATTGAAACTTTCAACTTTCTGTAGTTTTTCCCCGTTCAAGATGATATTAAAGTTCTCGTTAGAAAAGTTCATAACTTTAGTTTTAGAGGCATTTATTTGGAGACCTATTTTAACCGAGAGATGACACAAATTATTTACTGCTTCTTGGGATTGTCTGGGTGTTGAACTTAAGAATGCTAAATTATCTGCGAAATCCAGGTCCCCCAGGAATTTTCCATTTGTCCATTTTATACCTAATTGTTCATTGTGGGTATAGTTTCTCATAACCCAATCAATAGCTATTCCAAAAAGTAGTGGTGACATAATACAGCCTTGTTTCACCCCTGTTTCTACTGTAAACCATTCTGTATCCCTTTATTTGTTCTAACACAACATCTTGCATTGTCATATAGTGCTTTGATTATATTCACATATTTTGTTGGAAAACCATAGATTGTAAGTATCTTCCACAGTGATGGGCGGTGTAGACTATCAAAGGCTTTTTGAAAATCGACGAAGGTGATAATAAGTGGCGATTGCATTTCCACTGATTCTTCTATAATTGTTCTTAGTGTGAATATTTGATCAATACATAATCGTTTCGACCTGAAACCCGCTTGTTCTTCTCTGATCTTTTCGTCAGCATGCTATTTAAGTCTTTCTAACATCATGCAACATAATAATTTTCCAGGTACTGATAACAGAAATATACCACGCCAGTTATTACAGTCTGATAGATCACCTTTCTTCGGTAACTTTACAATAATACTGTCTTTCCATTGTTGTGGTGGTTATTCTTCTCTCCATACTTCATTTATAATATCTCAAATTCTCAAGAGGTTGTTGTCATTAACTGCTTTAATCATTTCCCCTGAAATTTCGTCAACTCCAGCAGCTTTAACATTTTTTAAATCTTTTAACGGCTTGTTTGATCTCGTCCAGCGTGAATTCATCGCAAGTTATTGGCAAGGTGGTTGTGGGTGTTTCATTATTAAAATCAGGTGTTACTGTTGGTGGTGGTCTGTTTAGCACCTCCATGAAGTGCTCAGCCCATCTCTTCATTTGTTCTTTTTCTGTTGGTATTGGATTCCCTAATTTATCTTTAACAGGTGTTTCCATATCAGTAGGCTGGTGACATAGTTGTTTTGTAATTTGATAAAGGCACCTACTATTACCAGTTCTTGCAGCATTTTCAGCTTCTACGGCCAGTTCATTGGTGAAATATCTTTTATCTCTTCGAGTTTTTGTCTTTACTTCTTTATTTAACAAGTTATAATTTAGTTTGCAAGATTAAACTGCATTATGTGTACTTGCCGCTAGTAGTTTAAGTTTTGTTGTTTTCCTTTCTTGCATTTTATCCCAAGTATCCTTTCTCATCCATTTTTTCTTTTTATGTACTAGGTATCCGATGGTCGCTACAGCTGC